>BLKR01010223.1:0-27854 GCA_011170035.1 Teleogryllus occipitalis
AGATGCCTTGACTACGGTCATACCAAAAACAATTGTAACCACTCCATCACGTGTGCATTCTGTGCCGGGAACCATTACTCTGTGCTCTGCCCTAAGAAGAACGAATCTCCGGTGTGTGCGAACTGCAACGGAAATCACAAGGCCGACATAAGAAACACGAACTGCACCTACTACAAAGAGATCTTAGATAGGAAAAGTACCTCTAAAAATAAAAATAATGAAAATCCACCAAACTCCATTGCTACTCCTCCCCTCCAAAATCAATCAAGAGCCCATTTCCCACCACTGCCGCAATCCCAGCCTATTCAAAACTTCACCCATATTTCAAACATGAACAAACCCCCTCCTAGCACATCGCAAAACACCCAAAATTCCAATAACCACACGGCCCATTCCAATAATATCCAATCCAATCACCCAATAATCACCACTATAATTAACTCCATCACCTCCTGCATTATTAATTTCATCAACTCTCTAATCCCATCTATAATTAGTACTATTCAGAACTCTGTGGCCGAATATCTAACCAACAATGGCAAATAAATCCCAAAACAATGTAACCATTCTAAATTGGAATGCAAACTCAATCACAAACAAAAAAACTGAATTCGTACATTTCCTTCATCACTACAACGTAGATGTAGCTTGTATCACCGAAACGCACTTGAGCAGAAAAAATAAATTATATATTCCCAATTACAATGTTTATAGAACTGACAGAACCGAAACCAAAGGCGGCGGTGTACTCATCGCGATCAAATCTACTCACACGCATAACCAGGTAACTCTTCCGGACACACCAGGCTTAGAAACTATAGCAGTCTCATTAATAATCAACAATAACTCTTTGAAGATCATAGCTGCATACAAACCTCCCTCGACAAAAATAATAAATACAAACCTCCAAAATCTATTTAATCTCAATGATAAAGTTGTGCTATTAGGTGATCTTAATGCCAAACACAGTAACTGGGGATGCCGATCCAACAACCAAGATGGTAAAACACTAGCCCAATTAGTAAACAATGCCAATATTAAAATTCTCTCCCCGAGTGAACCTACTTACTACCCACAAGACCGTTCGCGCAAACCAGACATCCTCGACATTGGTCTAACCAACACAAACCTTAACTTCCATTTATCGGTAATATTCGAACTTGACTCTGACCATATACCAGTCTTACTTACTTCGCAGCAAATGTCACCTCAACATGCCCCTGTATCTAAACCGAACTCACTAAAAATTAACTGGAGGAAGTTCACCGAAACAATAAAAAGTACAGTACCCAAAATAAAAATACTAAATACTCCCCTTGAAATAGATCAATCCGTTAATTTTCTAACTGACCTCATCAACACAACCATCCAAAATTCTCAGTTGACTACCACTCCGAATACAGCCTTCAAACCCTACAATAAATTACCCTCAGGCATTTTAAACGCAATAACTGTAAAGAATAAGACTAAAAGACTCTGGGCTCAGCTAAGAACACGAGAATTAAAGAGAAAACTCAACCTAATCTCCAACGTGGTCAAACGACTTATCAGAAATCATAACAGCGAACAATATCATAAACTCATACAATCACTCAACACCAGTAATAACACATTATGGCAATTCACTAAAAAAATTCTCAAGAAAAAAAACACGGTCCCTCCTTTAAACACAACGACAGGCAAGGCCTTATCCTCACTTCAGAAGGCAGAAGTGCTCGCCACGCATTTCGAAACCACATTCTGTGAGAACACGAACACCCACCCGCAACATAATAATATTCTACAAGCTACAAAATTAAACTTCTTCGGTCCGTATCAGAGAATAAATTTCTCATCGCCCATTGAAATTTCTAAAATCATAAAAAATCTTCCTAACAAAAAAGCCCCAGGTCACGACAAAATAAACAATTTGGCATTAAAAAAACTACCACCAACGGCAATTGCGTACTTAAATAACATATACAATTCTTGTTTCAGAATCGGATATTTCCCCCATAAATGGAAACACGCAATCATCATCCCCATAGCAAAGCCAAACAAAACCCCATCAAACCCCGAGAGTTACCGCCCAATCAGTTTATTAACAACCCTTTCCAAAATATTCGAGAAAATTATATTGCGAAGACTGAAAAACCACATATATTCAACCAATGCTATCCCCAAGGTACAGTTTGGATTTACAGATAGAATCTCAACGCAACACCAGCTATTAAGAATTTCAGAGTACATTTATTCCGCTTTTCAAAAAAAAACACCACTCCATAGCTCTATTTATTGATATTACACAAGCTTTCGACCGAACTTGGCACCAAGCTCTTTTATATAAACTTATCCAAATAGGCACTCCACAATACTTAAAATCAATAATAATAAATTTCTTAAGCAATAGAACTTTCTCAGTCAATGTTAACAACCATTTATCCAACCCAAGAACAATAAACGCTGGACTTCCCCAAGGCTCTCCGTTATCACCCACCCTATTCAACCTCTATGTCGCTGACCTTTCCACACTTAATAAAATTACTATTGCTCAATTTGCCGACGACACAGCCATTTTTGCCTCCGGTACAACCCTCACTGAGTTAAGAACCCACTTACAACTTTATTTAAATATGATAGACAGCTGGGCCGCTAAATTTAAAATTCAACTAAATCCTAACAAAACCGCTGCAAAAATATTTACTTTAAGACCCCACTCTCCCCCACTTCCTCTCACTCTAAATAACAAAACAATAGAATGGTACCCCTCCAATAAACCTGTAAAATATTTAGGCTTGTATCTTGATACCAAGCTAACTTAGGGAAAACATATAAATGCCAAAGTGACCCAAGCTAAAATAAAACTTGCACAACTACGACCACTAATTTACAGAAACAGCTCAATACAATATAAATCAGCCATAGCAATTTACAAGACAATTTTAAGACCATTAATGTTGTACGCCAGCCCAATTTGGATCAATTCTGCTAAAACTAACATCCATAAACTTCAAGTCCTGCAAAATAAGTTCTTAAGAATAGTTGCTCATGCCCCATGGTATATAACCAACAATCAACTTCACAACGAATTTAATTTGGAACCCATTGAACAATACATCACTTATCTGGCCACCAACTTCTATCATAACCTATCTCAAATCCCAGCACTATCACCATTCAAACTAGCCAAAAACCCCAATTACCAAACACGAATCAGAAACAAATATCCATATCACATATTCCTAAAAAAATTTGCAGATTTAGATCCGGACTGAGGACCCGAAAAGGGATTTCCTCCCCCTTGTAATAGTATGTAAGATTATATTTAAGGTTAGCATGTAAGTCTGTAAATACATATGTATAGTTATTTTTACTGATCTATGTAAATTCTTCAAAAATTAATAAATTAAAAAATTAAAAAAAAAATCTCACATCATTTCTAAATTGGCAACTTTGAAAATTCAGAGAGATCAAAATGAGTATTGCGCCATTCTTTTAAGCTTTTCTTGTTGTATTTGTGGAAAATTTGTAAAGGAAAATCTTTGAGCCGTGTTTGTAAAAATGTATATTTTCAGAAATTATATCAATTTTAAGCACAAACAACTCAAAATGACTGTTTTTTTTAAGCATTGTACATGACATTATTTCAAATTCTGTCTCTAACGAAGAGATTTTTTCTTAAAAAATCTATAACTTCAATATTGGAGTTGCAAAAATACGCCCAAAAATAATATGAACTTTTGAAATTTTCGAAAAGTGTGTGATTTCAACAAATATGATATCTGTACTATTTTCTTAATGTTCTTTTTACTATCCGGGGACGCACGTCAAACAATTTGGAGCCGTTTTTGAAAGTTTTTGAAAATGCTGAAGCTTCATGTAAAGTGCCCCCAAAATCAAATTATCCGTTTCAAACTCAAGGGACCTTATTTAAATCAATCGGAGAATATCAATTTTAATTAAAATACTTTGAACTGTTTAAGCTCTAAGCATTGGCCACTGATGGACAGACGATTTGACGTCATTCGCTTTTTCGGTATCAAGGGTCCACAAAACATGAAATCTGATTACACGTGTTATGGGCAGTGGCGTAGCTACCTATCCATTAGGCTGCAAGGCGGAGCCTATCGAATCATTTAATGAAAAACAAAGACTGTTCTCATTATTTCATAATGTACTTATTGATAATTTTTAAATTAAAAACTTTTACATTTCAGTCTGGCTTCTTAAGATTTTGCGTCTTGAACTTCCCACTTAATTAGAAGCTTACACGTCATAGAAGAAAGGCACTAGCGTTCAGAGTCTTGAACGTATGCCCAGTGTGTGCGCCTTGCGAGACGCAGATGCTGCTCCTACAGACAGACACAGCCAGCCAAGGCTGACCTACCGGGAAGCTTCGAGTTCGTTCGTGCACTAATCTCTTGTTGAAACCGAAGAAACTGAAAGAGGTGACAGAAAATAGTGGACTGATAGAAATGCGATAAAACTACGGTGCCGTTTATATAATAGTATATTATAAAACGATGATGTAATAATGGGTATTAATACCCATTACATCGAGTTTTATACGGTACTTTTTCTACGACTTTTATAAGTTAAACATTTACATTGAATCGTTTCGTGGCATTTGACTGGTAGGATTCAGCCAAGTCCACCTAGCGGACAGCTACGATCCTATTTATTTTAAATAATATTACACGAAAAAATTACCAATAATAAAACAAATTAAAACATTTACTACAAAGTATCAGTTCTTGGTTTGTAAGCTTCTCTGTGATTGGTCAAGAACCTGTATCATAATGAAATCTGTACCGTAATGAGTATACTTATGCAACCGTTTGCAGCGATCAAATGACAATGGGAGTAGAAAAAATACAATGGGAGTAGAAAAAATTCATTACCTCAAACTTTCGGATGTCGTGAAGATGTATTCTTGAAATTCACTTATAAATAAATTAAATTATTATAATTGTCTCATTTATTAAAAAATTAAAATCTAAACGACTTGTGTGAGTGAAATGATCAAAAGAGTGCGAAATAAATGAATTAGTAATAACATTTAACCGGTTTTTCACCCATTTGGTTCTATCAGTTTTTGAATAAACCTTTTCCAGGAAAATATGTATTTCTTCAACATCATTAAAAAAAACTGTCTTGGGTCGAACGACTGCCCACTCAGTTGGCATTTCGTTAAGGTTACCGGGGCGTTTCCAATACGATTGTTTGCCTGAGAAACTTGTTCGCGAGCTGAGACAGCTCAGATGAGCTCTTTCATAGCATTGGTAGAAAACACTGAACTACACTAGATCTGACTAAATATGTGGTACGAGACAGCTCCCTAAATCTTAAGATATTTGGCGTTTCGTTCTAACAGGTGGGAAATTAATGTTACTTCATCGTGTTTGGCTCAAATTAGTATTTCCTTAATAGTAGCCAAGCAATATAAGTTATTGTTTAATGAAGAAAGTATCATTTTACAACAAGGTAGTAATCTCGGAAATATTTTGTCACCAACGTACCTATTTGAATCATTTAAGCCATTAGGTTCTATTAGAAGTTAAAGCTAAAGGATGTATGCCAAATCTTAGTATAAAAAAGGTAGATGGGGGAAAATACCCTCCCACCTTTTCGAAAATAGGTATGGCACAAAGCCATGGTTGACTGATTATGTACAAAGAAGCAGAATCTATTGCTTTCATTTTCTTTTATCTCCAATAAATTACCATGGGCGGTGTGATGTAGGAATAGTCACGTAAGTTTTAAAAAAATCATGGCAGAAGATGAAAAGATGAACTGTTTAGTTAAACATGCAGCTACTACCGTACAATTTTATGAATTAAAAACAACAAGAACCGACGCTGCTCTATCAGAAGCTGAAAGTATTAACGAAACAAGAGTTACGTTTTAGAGATGAGAGTTAGTCCTCACAACAAAATAAACTATCTAAAAACACTCGTCACTTTTTCAAGAACCCCTCTTACAGTAGCATCTTACTTTCAGGGGAGCATGGAAGTATGATTTTATTAATTGGGGTCCGGGTACGTAAATAGTAATAATAATAATAATAATAATAATAATAATAATAATAATAATAATAAATAAAAAATGAAGGACGAGACATAGATATTTCAACAAAACCTCAACTCAGTATCATTTTGAGATATAGTAATTAATGATAAATAAAGACCGGATTCCTATATTATTGCATTATTTCTTTGCTAACTTGAAATTGGATAAAATCTTGACAGAAATTTGAATCATGAAAACGACGTTATTTTAGTACGCGTTTTATTTTGCACGAAGTTGCACAATATTGCACGTTTTAGGTAATGCTGGCTGAAAATTTCTCATTTTCAGCTTTTACTGGACGAATGTGCAAGATTCATAGGTTTATTGCATAAAATATAATTTTTATATTATCAACTTCTTTTAATTTATCTTTTTTAAAGGTTTCATATAAGAAAAAAGGTTTTTATGACATAACTCAGCAGTGTATTCGGGTGGTCTGTGGAACCTGAGTGCCGTTTAATATGCATCAATTCTTCATTTTGTTGTCCTATAAACGGAGCGTTCTGTACATTTATTTATGTCTATTGTCTAATTAAAATTTCTGATTTATTGCAGCAGGGATAGGTCCGCGGCGCTTGTTCGCTGCCGCTCAGCAAACGCTTTGTTCGGAGTCTATCTTCCCATTCGAATCATATATCCGTTTTGTCAGTTTTCGTTGAACTTACCAACACGAGACTGCATGCGCGAGTCATATTTGACCTTACGTCCGGGCGCGAAGCTTAGCAACAAGCTGTACCCCGTTGGAAATTCATCAAATTTCTCGGAACAGACTTGCCCTAGAAGGTTCAAGAGAGAACGAACGCAGTTTTTGACCACTTTTAGCAGCGACCACTTACTTCAGAGTGAGGCTCGGCACACAGACAAGTATAAATTAAATGTGGAACGATTTTTTTTCCTGTGTGAAATATATATTAGTTGATAGAAGATATAGTAATTTCTCAGAAAATAATTTGGAAATATACATAAATGTAAATTATAATGAAAACAATTAGGAACATTTCTTCTGTAACTTAATTATTTTTGATTTCGGAAAGTGTATTTATATTTTTCAATTTCTGAATTTACCTTTTTGTGTTATATGCTAATTTAATATTGTATGCGAATAATATTTAATATTGTTTAATATAGTCAAATATGGCTTGTTTAAACAATATGTACAAACTTCATTATAATAACAACAAAATTATAATTCATTCACCTTAAATATCTCATTCAAAATAAAAAAATAACTTGAAAAATGAATTAACTGGAGTATAATTTCTTCTTTTTAATTTGTTGGTAATACATACATACATACATACATTTGAACTGCAATTGGGTATTACCCGGTGGCAATTAAAATGAGCCGGTGGCAGTATAAGGCTACCTAACACCGTTGAACAAAGTCTTGACCTTTTTATTGCATTTTCGCAGGTTTTGATGTTTTTACTGCAAGTTTTAGAGAGTTTTACTGCATGAAAATCCGGTCTTTAATTATAAGTAAACCTGCTATAGAAACCGTTTCTGTTCTGTTCTTTGGCTCGACAGCTCTCTATGGAATGTGGAGGTCCAGCGGTAACCAAGCCTCTCGGCAATGGGATATGGGGTTCGTGTGGTAAAAACGAAGACATATCCCTTCACCGTATGCACTGGTCTTCGTAACTTTAGGGTGGGCTATCTCATCATCATACAGCAATAGACACTGGGACATTTGTAAGGAATGCGCATAGGTATAGTTTGCCTCGGCCGGGAATCGAAACCGGGGTTGCGCCGTGGAATGCTAGTCAACGAGTCAAGCAGAGATGTGCTATAGAACCTATTTTTCCCTAGGGCTTTTATCCAGCTTGACAGCTCCAGGCTGACGCCGGTTGCCCTTTACGTCCCGAGGGGACGCATATTCGACCATACACTAGACAAACACTTGCGGGCTCCTCTGATAGGGGGTCAGCAGAACGCGAGGCCCTCCGCGACAACACACACACAAAGTCAAGGGACAAACAGCCATGCCCAAGGCGGGACTCGAACCCATGACCCTTCGGACCAAAGCGCTGAGTCGGTACTCGCTCTTAGCCACCTCGGCCATCCAGGTCGGCACTATAGAACCTACCCAGAAAAAATGACCACGCTACACCACTAGTTATAGCGAGTAACTTACTATACATAGGAACAATTTTATAGACTTTTTAGTTACCAGGCCTAGCAATAACAGTTTTCCTGTCACAAATTCACCGATTTACGGCGCACGATTACAATATTTTCTCTTCTTATGTAGTATCAGCGAGAAAGTAACAATGTACCTCTTTTTGATAAAAAAACATTTTATCAATGTAAATATGACATGAAATAAACTAAAGCATTAATTACTATAAATAATACGTTTTACATTTTCTGTAGAGATAGTTCATTTTGGAAAAATTGTTCTTTACTGCGTGAGATGTTGATAGATTTAATGTAAATTAAGAGTGTTTGAATTGTTGCTTAGGAAACGAATGGTGTCAATGTCATTCAGAGACAGACATTTAATATTACAAAGCTTTTTAAAGACCTCGTATGCATATGCGTCAGTTTTAGTTTTTATTGTATTAAATAATTAATTTGTAGTAATACATGATACGTTTTCAATTAGTATTGTCAAGTGATTCGACCTCTCGAGACACAGGCTTAGAGCAGATGCGTCCCAATACATGGACATTAATGCGGTGAGTTCGAAAACCACAGAAGACTAATATTTTCATTTGTGTTTGAGGCATGAGGGACATTTT
Source organism: Teleogryllus occipitalis (assembly GCA_011170035.1). Classification (NCBI taxonomy): domain Eukaryota; kingdom Metazoa; phylum Arthropoda; class Insecta; order Orthoptera; family Gryllidae; genus Teleogryllus; species Teleogryllus occipitalis. The sequence continues at coordinate 8,790 of BLKR01010223.1, forward strand.
GAGTCTCTCGGGTATTGCATCTCTTCCATCATCCTTCCATCATTTATTTGCCCCTCAATGCAACGTATGCAGTCTGTGTGTTTAATTGTACTTAATTGTACAGGGATACTATACTTGTTTCTTTAACGTGGCATCTGGGGGCATTTTCTTGAAGATGGAATAAGGCACTACTTTTGCGTCTTTCTTAGTCCTGCCGTCCTGCCAAGTTTTGCAAAATTATTTCGAAAATACAAATATATTCTGAAACCATGTGATGTTAACTGGAATGAATTATATATTTCTCTGTAAAAACGCACATACATACTAATACAATTTTGTTCTCGTAACTGAAGGAAATAGATTTTAAACACGGTGTACCAGTACGATGTCATTCATAAATTACTATGTAGCACTGCGACTCCAAATGCCTAAAAGCTAGTTATCACGACATTGCTATGCAATTTTGCAAGAAGTAAGACAAATAATGAGTTATATTGGAAACATTTTAGCCCAACAAGAATATGGTGTACTTTGGTGTGCATTTTGAGTGTTCGTTAGCGCTTCATATCAAAGAACATTATTCGGCGGCATTGTATTAATTGTGCTTCAATTATGTTCATTTAATATGGAATTCCCTCTCAATTCATCAAATATCCCGACGATGATTATTGACTGCATTAATTGAAAATAACTGTCAAACCTTCCACTTGGCTAATGAAAAAAAACTTCTTAAAAACCCAAACATTTTGTTTCATTGAAAGCGGATTTATAGGGTCGACAAAAAACATACGTCTTGTCGAACTAGAATGAAACCAACGTTACAATTGCAGAAAAGGTAGTAGGATCATCATTTTCTAACACTGAAGAAACGACTAAACTGAGTGTACACAAATACAAGAGCGGTGAACCATACAACTTCTCGTCTTTTTTCTCTCATTTCGCTTCATATTCAACCTCTATTCACGTTGGCAGCCTCTCAAAGTGGTACGGTAATGTCACTACAGGACGCGAAGTGGTGCGAGCAGTTTAAACACCGCTATCGAAACCAGACGCGTTGCTTCTTGTGATAATTAGCATTTGAAAAGGAAAACGCAAACGCGAAAACGAAGTAAGTGCACGAATGAATTTGTTCTCGGAGTTTCAAAATGAAGGATGTATGAGTTGTAGTAAAATAAATGTCTACTTGTTTGATGAATCCATTACCTGCGGTGCTCCTTCTCATAATCTCGTTAGGTACAACTGTTACGATGATGTTTGTGCTTATACTGCCAAGTCTGTGAATTAGAAAAACTTCTTCTAGCATTTCCACATTTCTAGCGGTACTTTATTAGCAGTTCTCTAACAGAGGTCAAGTGCTTGAGTCTCGGAGACTGTGTCTGGGAACGTCTATTCGCGCGAAAATAAAAACAAATGTCTGTTCCAAGTCTTGTCTCACCACGTTGCTTGCAATGCTCGCAAGTTCTAAAGATTTTCTTCTCACCGCTTTGCGTCGCATCCTATCTGTTTATACAATAACAGTGAATGTAATATCTGTGGATTTACAATACTTCCGAAAATTCTACATAGTAATAATTTAACCTAAGAGTTTCTCTAATTTACGGCAACTAACCTATAAAAAGGGTGATAGGTAAAAAACGATCTTGTATAGATAAATATTACCTTCTCTGAAGATATTGCACACATGTGAGAGGAACATTTGTACAAAATTATTATAAAACTTTCTCCATGTTTCACTACCAAAAATACACTCAACTTTGGTCCACTCTATTGAAAAGCAGACGCTAGAAATGATTTGGAAAATCATACTGAAAGATGTTACAGTGTGAACACTTCACTGAGCGTAAATTTTATGTTCATCACGAGCGACAATAATTATTATTGTGTATTTCTGTCCTAAATAAATGACAGGGAAGAAACTATATTTAACATGCGATTCTAACTTTCTTATAATTACTTAATCTCCGTTCGGCCCCTAGATATCAAATATATGCCAAAAATATAGGTCTATAGATCAATATCAATATCACCTTGGAAAATGGCCGTCGGAACACAAAATTTCTCGTGCTGTTAATTGACTAGTAAGACAGATAGGCACTACCAGACGGTGGCATTCAGTTGAGTGTTACAATGTTTTTTAAATGAGCACAATTGGCTGTTCGTGTTACTTTATATGCAGAACACACAACTCTGTTGCCCTTACTTATATACGACTCTCACCATTTTGAAGAGATTTCCATTTCAATGTCTTGAGAATTTATGCGCATTATGAACTCTTCATTTCCATTTTTTTGCAACTAAATTAGCTTCTTCACAGTTCATTTATCATTACATGAAAATCCTCTCGTAAAATGCCTTCCACCTAAGTGACGTGATGGCGAACGTGGATAACTTTTATCTGCTTCAACACCACTGTCACATAATGACTGGGTTTACACCGTCTACAATGGCATAACATATCAGTACACAAATTTCAAGAGATATTACATACACCTTCACTTTTATGAACATGCTAAAAATTGAAATTAAATGTTAAAGTTTAAGTGAAAAGGCTTACATTTCGTTCTCGAGTCTAATTTATTTCCCTGGCTTGAGCTTACCAAGATGTGACATGAATATCCTAGTACCACCATTAAATTATTTATATCAAGCTCCCGTTTTCTTGAGTTCTCGAATCCTATCCTTCTCTTCGTTTACCAACATCAGTTGAGTTATGTCTAGCAAATAGCAAAGAAAGTTTTTGACAATATCTGATAACCAAAAATATTCGCTCCCCTGTAATGGAAACTACTTGCATATAAACACGAGTTTCATATTTGAAACAATAGACCAGCCGTTGAAAAAACCAAATCCCCACTTCTCTGGCAAGTATCGTAATGACAGATCAAGAAGATATGTAGGGAAATATTTGTTGACTTCGAATTTATAATCCGTGGTCATTATTACGTGTACTTATTACTTCCATTTTCGTTGTGTACCACTATTAGTTTATATGATGATGAATATGTTATAATGATGTTATAATAATGAATGAATTTTAATGTATTAACTAATAACTAAATAGGTATCCTTCATTCAGATATTCTTAATTATTTACAAACTAAATACTGATGAGATAAATTGAAGGAAGCATTTTCTCAAAACGAGGGCCAAATTAATACAATTTGTCGTCACACAAATATGTTGAAAATGTTTGCAATGAGATATATACTGTATGTTAATGTTTTATTTAATTTGAAATTATTTTCCTGAACTTGAAATAGCGTATTGTCAGAAAATGATTGAACGTAATACTTACAACAGAAAATCCTGTTCCCAGCAGGGGTCTGCGCCTTTGACTGTCACCGTCGTCGACTTGACATTTTGCAGTTTCAGCGTCACGTACGTGTTGAACTGTAAGGCTGCAACAGGCAAAAGGAAATAACATTATAAGCGCGGCCGTTGAAATCGAGTGACTATTGTCATTAACGTTACAAATAAATGCAATGAGATCACGCGTATAAAGTTCAATATTTTTAATGAACAATTACGAACTACAGAATAACATTAGTGCTTTATTTCTGTGACATTGATGCGGTTTGGAGGACAAATTAGATGAAATTTCCACGAGTAGGTGTCGAATTGCATTTGCAGTTTATAAATGTTAATAATTTTAAACAATGCGCCCACATGGGTACAAGGGTAATACCCGTTACATGCGGCCGGCTTAACCTTATCAGTTTCCTGATATCAATTGAACATTATTTTGAAAATATAACAAGGAGAAACCAATAATCATCAATGTCGTGTACCAAACGTTACGAATTTCACTAATTGATTCATGTTTCCGTGCACATGAACTGATATAGACATTAGTCCCGTTAGTGTAGTAAAATGTTTTTGTCCCTAGAGGTGGCGGTGTTCCTTCCCCGCTGGAGGATGAGTTCAGGCGCTGTCCTAAAAATCGGCTTGCATGGGATTTCCCCATCCACGAATCTCCCCCCTTAAAAGGGACACCGCTCCAGCCAGGACAATTCTCCGATCAACACCAGGCAAATGCCGGAGCAGTACCCTACCAAACGGGCCACGGACCGCGCGCGATCTGTCCTTCCCCTTCCTTGTCCTATCCTCTCCCCTTACACACTCACTTACACTAACATTCACTACACTACCACATATTCCGGGAGACCGGTCGGGAGCTTAGAGCTTGTCCCGGCTGGGGCGGTGCCCTGCTGGTGGGAGAGTCCCTGTTAGGGGGTAACCCCACTAGCCGACGGTAGGTCGGTGCCGGATCTCGCCATCCAGCGAGGGGAAAATCACCGCCATCTCCAGAGAAAAAACATGCACTACACTAACGGGACCAATGACCGAAGCAGTTGACGCGCCCGGAAACAAAAAAATCAATCAATCAATCCAGCCAGGACAAGCTGTCGGCTGGTGTCTCGCTGTGAGCGGTGGTGTAGTGCAAGTAAGTGTGTGTAAGGGAAAAGGATAAGACAAGAGAGGAAAGTAGATAGCACGCGGTGCGTAGCCCTGTCGTTGGGATACTGCTCCGGCATTCGCCTGATACGGATCGAATTAACCAGGGGAAAAACATCGATCAGAGCAGACGACCTCTAGAATTCTCCTTCAGGCAGTGGTTGAATTCGACACTAGCTATTTATCGTCTGATTTAAACATAGTTGCATTTGAAGTTCACGAGCGTGACGGAGACGGAGAGGCATTGTCATTTCTAATCAGGAACTTTGTTACGACTTAATTTTTTGATATTAAAACTCCCGATTGGATGACAATGACCCCTTCTCCTTTCACCTCGTTACTTTCAAGTGCATTATATTTAAATCGCAGTATACTTGTTTTTTTCAACCTGGCTGATGACAATTCATCAGCTGTTACGGTGTCATCCAATCGAGAGTTGAAACGTCATCACGGTGACGTCACTGGGGAATCCCGATTGGACGAAACAGTAACAGCTGATCAGCTGTCATCAGCCAGGTTAGAGAAACCCAAGTGTAGTGTCAAAAATCCGCCACACTGGGAACTCGAATTCTCTGACTTCCCGATCAGAGTCGCTGCAACGACAGTGTAATGATGGCTCTAAGCAAACTCAGTTTTACCAATTTAAATTCAAGACATTTCTTATAATAACCATCAGAGGTAGCAAGGGTCACGTCTTCTTCGTCATCCTTCAGTGTATCTGCAATGCAAGTGTAACAGATTGCGTGAGTGCCTTTGTTTATAGCAACAACAGCTCTCAGTACTACAAACTTTAAATTAAAGCTGATAAACTAATGTTTTCATTAGGTATTTAGAGGGTAATTTTATTAGGATGTCCAAATCATGTTTATAAATGCACTTGCACAGTACTAACTTTTATCAATAGAAGTAGATCATACATTATTCACGATACAACAAATCTCGTTTGCTGGTACCCATTTTCTATCGAGTCACTCCGAAGAATACTTCACCCTCCTTTTCCTCATTGCAACTCATTCGTGAACGTCCTTTCGCAGGGAACTTTGTTACTCCAGCACACCGTTCGCACGATCACCTTGTTGATTCCCTTGGCCTCCCCACCCTCGCCTTCCGCCGCCGCGTCCTTCCGGCAGCGCCTGTGTACGCCACGTGAAGGCCCGGGGCGCGCCTCGCCGTCAGCATCCCTCGTCGCCTCCGTCTCCCTCCTTTCCTCCATCTCGCTCGTCGCCACTCCCAGCGCCATCGCCGTCTACCCCCTAGCCGCTCCCGTTGTCTCCTCCGTTTTCCCCATTGCCTCCCTCCTTTTCTGGTTCCGCGGTGTCCACTTCCATCTCCGCTCTCCTGCGCCCGCCTCGTCCCAGCCCGTCTCTTATCCGTCCGCCTCGTCCCCGCCCGCCTCGTCCCCTCCCGCATCGTCCCCGCCCGCGTCGTCCCCGCCCGCGTCGTCCCCGCACCCCTCGTCCCCGCCCGACTCGTTCCCGCCCGCCTCGTCCCCGCCCACCTCGTCCCCGCCCGCCTCGTCCCCGCACCCCTCGTCCCCGCACCCTCGTCCCGCACCCCTCGTCCCCGCACCCCTCGTCCCTGCACACCCCTCGTCCCCGCACCCCTCGTCCCCGCACCCCTCGTCCCCGCCCGACTCGTTCCCGCCCGCCTCGTCCCCGCCCGCCTCCGCACCGCCAGCCCTGCCACGTCCGCCTCCGTCCCACCCGCCCGCCTCGTCCCCGCCCGCCTCGTCTTCGCCCGCCTCGCCCCAGCCCGCCTCGCCCCCGCCCGCCTCGTCCCCACCCGTCTCTTCCCCGTCCGCCACTTCCCCGCCCGCCTCTTCCCCGCGCGCTTCTTTCCCGCCCGCTTCTTCTCCGTTCGTCTCTCCTCCGCCCACCTCTTCCCTACCCGCCTCCGCCCCGACCGCCTCCACCACCTCCGCCCCGCCCGTCACCGCCCTGCACGCTCCGCCCCGCCCGCGTCTTCCCCGTCCGCCTCCGCCCTGACCGCCATCCGCCCGCCCTGCCCATTTTCATCGTCCCTATCTCTACCACCACCACCCGCCTGTTTCCCCGTGTGCACGTCCCCTCCCCTGCCGCGCCGCCGCGTAGGCACTCGCAATGTGTGGCCGGGGGCGCCGGCGGGAGCGGCGTCGTCTGCTGCGTAACTCAATTGCGCGTCCACTGTTATGCCACCCCACTGCCCCAGACGCGCGCACACAGGGAGGGGAGGGGAGGGGAGAACGCCTCGGGCGCCGCGCCGCTGGGAGACGCCACCGCTGCTGCGAACGTTATATACTCTCTGGCTGCGAGGCCACACGACGCTGTCCTTCGTCACGCTCCGACACGCTCGGCCACGCTCCAACACGCCCCCGCCTGGGGCAAGGGCGGCGGTATCAGAAACCTTCTACGTGACCCTTTTAGCAAATTAAAATCTTTAATAAATAAATTTAAAAAGTCGTTGGACAATAAACATCTAAACGATGTTTAAAATGTAGGCAATAAATTAATACATTTTTTCTACTACATACATACAGTTTTTAATTTTGACGCAGGGAGATTCAAAAGATTACATTTTTTAAATATTTTAATATTAATATAATTAAAATAGATTTAGATCAATTTAATGAATATTTATTATAACTCAAAAAGAATACTCACGTATTTATTAATGTTTTAAATGTTTTGAGAATTATGCTTAAAAGGAACTTGATGAACAGTTCGGTCTGGACTTTGGAAAATGAATGATGGAAGGAAACAGAGCAGTACACTGAGTTCTTTGAATAACGACTGATTTAAATCTCTAACATACTATTTGTCAAAAAAGTATTTTTACATAAAAATGCGTTTCAAAGCAGAAGTTTAAGATTCAAGCTTGTTTCGTTTAAACACAAATCTTTACACGAATCAAAGTTTCAGAGCCTCGTCGGCAACTCCGAATGAATGTAGTATCAACTGGTCTTTAAATTAACTTATGGCAATAAATGGCTTATAAATTAGGGTTGTACAGACAGTGTTTGTACAGTTTTGGAAACAAAACTTGGTCGCGGCTGTCTGCAGCTAAGTGCAGCTTTTGCACGGCTTGCACAGCCCTTGTCATGACGAAACGTTGCAGGCGGAGTCTTACAAACTACCAGAGCCAATCTCAACGCAGGGGGGGGGAGTGCCCTAACAAAATTACGTCGTATAATTTGGCGGGCATGGCTAGTTCAGACACTCACCGGCAGGAATGGCGCACATTTCGGAATTGTTTATAAATAATAGATAATTTTAACATTTAATCCACGAAACCAGTTTTGTACAGCAGAGATATTCTTTGAAATATTTTTAATTGGGCCGAAAGAGAATTATATTTGATTTTTAAATAGAACTACATAGATTTTTTTACTGAAATCATTATATTTTTGGAAAGGAATACAATGATATCTTAGTTAATAGCTTAAAAGAAATATAGAGTAAAAAATATTTTTTCTAAGTTTAATCTGAAGTTATGAACAGTTGTTGGTACGGAAGGTACTTTCCTTTAGTAGTGCGTGCAGCGATCGCCTTTGGGGCACTTGGCCTTCGCGGCGTCGAGACCTTTAGGCTGAAACGGAAGGAGGAGGGTGGTTCGGGTGCGTGAGTACTGTAATTGGGGTCACAGCAGGAATTGTATAGAAACGGGCATCACTGTTAAAAGAAACGGACATCAATCGTCGAAAACAACGATGTAAGAAACTGACAACTTAAAGAAAATAATAAAAGTCATTTTCAGATCTAATGAGCATTGACCTTAATTTGTAAAGGTGACAGAAACAAGCCTGCATTTTAAAACGTTTAAAGTAGAAGGGAAGGCATTCAATAGTTTAAGATGTTTTACAATAATATCTCGAGATAATTAAACAGATCATATATTGGCAGCAAGTTTCTATTATTCGTTACTGTTAATCTACTTCCTTGTTGGTTCATGAATGTAACAAATTTATAAAAAGAAAACAATATGTATATAGTAAAACTTCTCTTCTGAAATTTATTTTCAGCACGACTGTTGCCTCGCACTTTTACCAATATTTCAAGGAGAATTGTCATCAAAGAATGTTCAAACCAATTGTTAGGGCAGTGAGATAGGTTAATTTGACGGGAATATTACCGGAATAGGAATATTACGAACAATATCTCGGGACGCATTTCTTGTCCCATGCTTCAGTATTGTTGAGCAAAAACTATATTTCAATATCGTAAACCATTTAAAAGTTATGAAGGTTGTCTATAATTGGTGAGCCACCCGGTATTTACATATCAGCTAGTATTTGTAACAAAGATCTGAAATATAGTGTTGAAACATAACTCAGAAATAATATACATTACTTATAACTTTACTCTCCCGTTACAGTACTGTACTGTGTACAATATAGGTGCATTGGCTACGAAACTTCTCAAACAATTTTAGACTCTTTTCCTGCCATGCTCGTGGTAGACCACTGCATTAGTGGTGGCGCAGGTTATGTCGTGAGCTCGTACGTTCAATTCTCAATGTTTCCTTCACTTGACTTTCTAATGACCAAAGCAGTTGACGCGCCCGGAAACACGAAAAAATCAATCAATGAATTGAAACGGACTACTCAGTCTATATTAGTACTTGTTGATATTTTAAGAGTAAATGAAAAAATAGTTCACATATTTGCAGTAGTTTTCCGTTTCATTGAATTCTTTTAAATAAGTAAATAATCCTAATTCTTGCGCGAAGAAATCAATTTTTTCAATACTATTAATACGATAATAGAATTTTTACAAACTTTATTCTGATGATTCTTATCACTTAAGAATTACTTTCCAAAACATGTATAAATAACCGATAATAAAATATAAGTACTCGTATTAGCCCGTTTTTATAAACAAACACTCTGAATATAATAACATCCACCAGATAGAAGCGTACCCGAGCCTAAATTATTAAATCCGACGACAGATGCTATTCGCTATTCTGTAGATCATGGGGGAGCACGAACGCAAACGACAGACAAGGGCAACTGCGGGAAAAGTGGCAGGACTACTTTGAAAAAAATAAGCTTTTATAGAAAATGTTCTCAGTTGTTCTTTCTCCGTGTGTTCACATCTTCAGTAAACATGATAATATATTTAGATCTGCTTATGTTTTGAAAATTTTTTTTTCTCTAAGAAGAGTTCCAAACGAAAATGATCCCTCTGATTACCATTGGAAATGTCCTCAAACAAATTTTGCAAATGTAGATGAACTCGCAATGAAAATATGTTCAAAATAAAAGTTTTTATATAATTCTATTCACAGCAAATTGTTCATTTCGATTTTTTAATTTAATAAGTGCTTTTTCGTAGCAGAATGTTTTCTTTAACAAAATAACTCATATAATCCTTTCTCCCTTTCATCGTTCAGTTCTCGATCTCTCAGCAATATTTCCGCGATTAGTAAAATGCAAACAAAGCGAAAAGAAACATTGATTTGAAAATAAGTGCTACATCAGCCCGTACATTAAAATACCACAGGAAGCTCGCAGAAGTGTTTCCAATTCCCAAAAGTTGGGATACGAACTCAAGCTGGGATACGAACTCACGTATTTAGATTCAGCAAGAAAATACTATATCTACACTATTATCACCTTAGGAATCACACTTGAAAAAACGTTGGACTGGTCTACTCATTTTTTTAAAATTGATGTGCGGACTCACAGTCCGACGCGTAGGGCGCGACTACTATAAGTCTGAGATGGTCTTATTGGTATTTACGAGTTACGGGAACTTCTGTAAGAACTCAAGGTTTCAAGACTTTGATTCAATGGCAAGCGAGCTCAACCAAGCGACCACTCTGAGGGTCATTTCTAAGCATTCAGGTCGGAGGGACGAAGAGGCTCTGAATGTTAATGAATGTAAAAAAGTATATGAATTTGGAATAAATACATTTTAAATTCGCCCCCCCCCCATACACAAAATCGCTCTCTAATTAAAATTAACTGAACTTGTTCTTAATTTTCAATATTATTCATTAGAAATTTCCGTAATAATAGATCATGTCAATTATGTATAATATCGATTATCACTAGATCAAATCATCAGATTAACGGTGTACTTCACAAAATGCTGTCTGTGAAAAGTATAAAAATGAGTGTTGTAATAAGACAGAAATGTTTTCTTAAAACGTTTGTATATTGGGTAGTTGCGTGTCTTATTTCTATATTTAAATGTGTATAGCATTACAATTTGTAGTAAAAAGCAATTGAGTTTCTACATTGAATTTAAATTATTTGTCACAATTTAATGCAAGATTTTCTACGTCAAGAACTTGTCCCCCCAAAGAGGACGTAGCGAAGCATTCTCCGGGGGGGAGTGTTATTGGATTAGTGTCACATTCTTCAGACTCCGTCTATTATGCCTTTTAAGGCGAGGGGAAAGGGGTACAAATTCCGAGGATAGGCTACTTGAATTGATAGAACAGCCATTGATAAGCGTCGTTTCCCTTAAGGATTTTGAGTTAAGGATTGCTCAAGCCGCGTGTAAAAATACATTTTAACTCTTTTAAATTATTACTTAATGACGCATCATTGTATCTCTCTTTGCATTATCTATTCAATTGAGGTAAAACTCCTACGTAGTTCTATTTAAAATATCAAATGTGCTTCAATTTCCCCAAAATTATAAACATTATGAAGAATATCTCTGCTGCACATTTGCCTATTTGAAGAAATATTAAAATGACCTACCGTGCCACAGTTTCCCCGAAATGCATTTTGTAAAATAATTTGTTTACAATCAATTTCCTCGGTAGGTGATAAACTATTGACATCCAATTTGTACCAGTGAATACAATATACCCAACCACATAACAAAGTGACCTACACATTTGCAGGTCCTTAGTTCGATTCTGCGTTTTGAAATTAGCAAGAAAATTTATTTATAACGCAGACGAATCAAAATAATGAAAATGAAGTATCAACGATGTATTAGGAATACAAAGGAAATTTTGAAAGTTAAAAAACAGCAACAGTTCAATAGCAACAGTTTTCACCGATTTTCCGTAAGTCAGAAATCGTTAATACGATATAATCGATGGAAAGTGAGACACTGCAAAACGATCAGAACAATGTACGGCAAAGAGCGACTGGACTGTCTTTAAAATAAATGAGGTTTGACATCAGAGGCTAATTTTCTGTAAACAGTTGCGTATCTCAAAAAAGAAAGGCGTTAGCGCCGATCGGATTGCGGTATTTCGCAACTTATTGAAAGGCAATTGAGAACTGAGAATAAAAATAATCGCAAAATTTATAAATTTATAAACTATTTCCAATTTTTTCCATTCTGAAGTGGGAAGGGTTCCTTGCTGTCCCAGAACAGAAAACTGCGAATTAACAATTTTGCAACAGTTAATTTTATAAATAATTCCGAAAAGTGCGCTATTCCTACCGGGGAGTGTCCCCAAATTGTCTCTGAGTTCAATATCGCAAAATAACAAGGTTGACAAGAGGCGCAAATTGATTTCTTAATATCTAGTTTAATTGTTACTTTAATGATAAATATACACTTGTTCTTTGAATTGTATTGTCTTTTATTGAAATAGTTTCCTAGAAGTCCTCTATCGATTCGAGAAAGACAGTATTTTGCGATTTTTGCAAATTTTATGAACATTTGAACAATTGCAAATATGCAATTATATTACTTTTTTATCAAAAAAATCTCGATCAATTGGACACTTGATAAAGCCGTGCAAAAGGTGAACTTAACGGCAGACGGCCGCGATCAATTTTTGTTACCAGTACTGTATATATTGCATCTTTTTCAATGTGCACTGTGGTTTGCACATTATGTTGACCGTTGTATTTTCTCGAGGTTAAGAGGCAATTTCTTATTGTAGAGTACGGTAATGCAAAAACGCAAATATTTGTTTAATTCCGTGAATTTTCAAGCAAAAAATAACTCCAATGCCCTCCTCCAAAGGCGTCATTGACATAAGCAACGATTGTGTTGTTTATTGCCTTTGAAGGAAAACAAATTCCATGAACGGAATAACAAAGAAAGGAAGTTTCTTTAACCTTACGACACGACAAAGAAATTCTCCTCGCTCAATGAAAAGTGCTATTGAACACATGTTCTCTCTTATACGGGCTGGAGTTTTCTCACGAATGTGAAAAAATTTTTCTAAAGTACATAAATCCAATGAACCCAGCAATACTATTATTACTGCCAACAATGTTAGGAGTTCTTGCGTTTTCTAAAGAAATGTAACATATTTGGAAACAGCAAACTAACGTTTTGAATATATATTTATTAGATTAAATAATACAATTTTTTTAAAATTTAAATCTGTAAATTTACAATATGTTCAAAACAAGAACAATAAGTAAATATGATGTTAGAAATTACAAACTCGCATGGAAAGGTCACCCACTGGTGATCTTCCTTTATCATATTACACACTTGTAATGTTGACCAAACATTTGGTGTTGATTTTATTACAGTATTATCACTATTGTCATTTTAAAATCTATTTGGCAAATCCAATGGTTTGAACTTTTTCAGTCTTTTGACTTCTAAACTATTGTCCAGTAAGTAAATAATACAATATGTTGTACCATTCAAGCTTAAAGAATTCAGGTGTTTAGACAAAGAAAACGGTCGGTCGGTCTGCCTGTCGGTCGGTCGATCTGTCTGTCTGTCTGTCTGTCTATCGGTCGATCTGTCTGTCTGCCTGTCTCTCTGTCTGTCTGTCTCTCTCTCTCTCTGTCAGTCGGTCGATCTGTCTGTCTGTCTGTCTGTCGGTCGGTCAATCTGTCTGTCTGCCTGTCTCTGTCTGTCTGTCTGTCTCTCTCTGTCTCTCTCTGTCTGTCGGTCGATCTGTCTGTCTGTCTGTCGGTCGGTCGATCTGTCTCTCTGTCGGTCGATCTGCCTGTCTGTCACTCTGTCGGTCGATCTGTCTGTCTGTCTCTCTGTCGATCGGTCTGTCTCTCTGTCGATCGGTCTGTCTCTCTGTCGATCGGTCTGTCTCTCTGTCGATCGGTCTGTCTCTCTGTCGATCGGTCTGTCTCTCTGTCGATCGGTCTGTCTCTCTGTCGGTCGGTCTGTCTCTCTGTCGATCGGTCTGTCTCTCTGTCGATCGGTCTGTCTCTCTGTCGATCGGTCTGTCTCTCTGTCGATCGGTCTGTCTCTCTGTCGATCGGTCTGTCTCTCTGTCGATCGGTGTCTCTGTCGGTATGTTAGGCTACTGTCACAGTGCAGCCGAAATACCTGTCGCTCGCTAAGGGGCGGCTGCGAGCGAAATCGTCCGACTTATTTCATCCGAAATGCACCCGAAAATTGCACTCAAAATCGGCCAAATAACCTCATAGTTTCGCAGTTCTTTGATACATTTGCTGGATGCATACTCAAGACCATCTACATGTGTTGGAATTAGCCTTGATATTACAGATGGCCTTGACTCTCCAACTGATTTCGGACGAGTGAACCGAGAAAATCAAAAGAAACAGACCTTCGTCCGACAGCCGATGTTTCCGTACGCCGTCGGAAGAGGGTTCAATATTATCATTTCTAGCACTAGCTTGTTTGAACGAATCGGGCATATCTGACGGAAGCATCCGACGTCGGCCGACCGAAGTTTTGGCCACAATCGGTCCCACTGTGACCGCCGCCATAGTCCTATCCGATCCGACCGTCTGTCTACGTCAACGCTAGCGCCAAAACTGTTCAGTCAATTTTCTTCAAAGGGGGTACCTTACCAGAAGCTTTTCTTCAAAGAGGGTACCTTACCAGAAGCTTGAAAAACATTTTCAATTTTTTTTAAAAATAGCTCCCCATTTTTTGATTAAACTTTATCGTTGGCGTCGGGTTCCAGCCAGTTCATCGCATCATGTATCAAAGAACGGTAAATAAAGTGGTGCTGGTTACATCTTCCGGCAACCTCAGAATTTTGGAAACTTGAAAATAATGAACATTGCAAAAGTGCAAGATACAAGATAGAGATTTTTGTCTGAAATTAAATCTGTTAAAAAGTTGTCTCTTTAAAATATCTAGTCCTTTCTTTGGATAAAACGAGTACTTTTCCCGTAATTTATGCTTGAAATTATAAAAAATATTTTCTAACAAACGATTCTAATTTTTTATTTAATTTTTTCTACGGATACAGCAACTGACGCTTAAAACTTGAAACATGTCCCATTTTCGTTGAACTCTTTGAGTTTTTGCAAATTGCAATAGTTAGAAATAATGGGTGATACCATTAGCTTTTTTTAAGAATAGGGATAAGCGAGCAAGGCCTTGCGACAGCGTAATGTAGCGGTTAACCACAAGCCACGTTATTTAAAGCATGGACTTGCGGCCGAATCTCGGCGCGGCGTAAACACTTTTGCTGGTTGAAGACACTTTTGCAAGTTCATGTAGTACTATAATTTTGTATAACCGTTTAAGATAATGCGAGAAAGAATGTGCTGTTGTAGCACCACTAGTTTATTCGTGCAGTGCAACCGTAGATTTCACCCGTTTGCAATTATTTACAACTGCTGTGTGAAAATTGTGTGTGATGGAAACCGACCATGTGTTCTCCTGTTTTCTTTTCATATAGAAGATACTGATAAACTCAGAAACTTGCTATACGCTTTATCACTAGACCATGGTTTGTCCTTCCGTCTTTGAACAACACCAGTGCCTAAATTATTCATAGGTTTTTTCCAAAATGAATATTCCATGACTGATCTGGGTTGACTTTTTTAAAAGGAAAACGTTTTATATTTTGAGAATACTTCATATAGAGCTCTTGAAACATTTTTAACATTTTCTCAAAAATAGTTTCAAATTTATTCTTTAAATTTCCTGTAGAAATAGAGTGGAATTCACTTATAAAAAGGGCATAGGTCCGAATTTCAACTCTGAATTTTCAAAATTTGCAAAAGTTTGACATTTTTTCAACGTGTATCTACATCCACAATATTGAAGCCAGAGAGTCACTGGCTTTGATGAAGTATGAGACGACGACAGGAACCAAGTGCCGCCTGTTCAAATGAGTATGCCAAAGAGACTTTCGTACGAGTTGAGTAAGAATGAATGAAAACTTACGAGTTTTCGGATCGTATTCGGATCCTTCTCAATACGGAAGGCTGTAGTCCTGTTGATTGACGAACCAGTGTTTTGCTAATTTTCCGTTCCCAATTGTTTTAATTGCCATGACGTTTATGCAGAACGCTACGGAAGTCTATTTTTCTGTTAGCGTACCGCAAAGTAACGCTTTCCAATCAATAAACAATGAAGGCAAATGCTAGTTTCCAAGCATTAGTGCTGAAAAAATAGTTTTATGCACCAAATGCGTTAAAAGCCCTTGGCTCGAGTGCATTTTGTCGCCACTCAATTATTACAACCAGATAACGCCGATAGTACATATAAGATTCTATTTTTTACCTAAATTTAATGATTTAGAATATATTTTTTTACTAATTAACTACATGCTAACTTGAGTCGGTTTGCCTTTTCATACTTCTGTCCCATAATTTCCTTCCATAATTCTCTCTCATATGAAGTCATTTATAAATTACGTAACGCTAAAGATGGGGGAGGCGGCCTAAGGTAACGTTACGCTACGTTACATAGGGGTAGTGGGATGTTAGCTTAGTTACGAATCGTTGATAGTTATTTTTTATAATTTTCATTATTTGTTATAATAATATTCAGTCACATACTAAAACACAGATATTCGCAAATCATTTGAATAATTTAAATAAATTAAATAAAGTATGATATAAATGTTATAATAAATTGAAAAGATTTTTCTCATCAATGATGGATTCATCGTATCTGTTAGATTACGAAGAAAACATTCAAAACTGTTCTGCAGTGTATTCTAGAATCAAATGAAATTGTCACAATAGTCTCGCCCAAACAACATCCACGACGGCGGGTGCACGGTTTGTCAGAAATTGTCTCGTCTATGTATTCCTCCTTCACTCAAAAGTTATCCTCAATCTTATTGCTAAGTGCGGTCAGCATCGTCAAAGAATTCTAACTTTAATTGTCATAAATTTTAATATATAACACAAATATAACTACTACCGTTATTTATTGTTACTGTAAATGGGAGAGGAGTGACAAACGCTACGTCACTATTTAGGGAGGGGTTCGAACGCGGTTACAGGTGCGTTACAGGAGGAGAAGGGGTATTCAAAATATTCGGAATTTGCGTTACGTAATTTATAGATGACCCCTCATTCCTTCCATAAGAGAACATGTAACATCAACTAGTTTCATATTTCTCTCGTAACCACGATTCCTTTCGATCCAGGTAAGTTATGCTGTGTCAATCGGGTCCGCAACGAAGGCAGTAAATAATCAATAAAGTCAGTATCAATAACAATCAGCAATCAGTAAAAAATAAAAGAATTATTTCAATAATTTCTAGGCGGAAAGTTGAATTGTAATTGCTCCCCTCTGAAATACTTCCTGAAATTAACGAGTGGTAGTATGTCTCAATCAGCCAATTTAGTCACGTCCCCTCTGACGTAGTATGTATCCGGTTCTCCCCGATTCAGGCAAAACATCCCTCCATCTCTCCGGTCTAAGCGGCGTGGCCTTGCCCTTGAAAGCGGCGCTTTCGGCCACTGTGCGTGGCGGTGCGGTGCGGTGCGCTCGTGGGCGGGTTCAAACGCGGAGGGGTGCCGCCCCACCTTGGCTGACTCTCTGAGCCCGCATGCCGCCACGCCAGCCGCACAACGCCTCTCCATTACCACGCGGCACGGCGCGGCGCGGCGCGGCGCAGCGGCGCGGAAGTAGTTGTTGCAAAATCCAGTAGATGGCACGCCCGCGCGCTTCCTCAAAGGCAGTGCCGCGCCGCACCGCGCCGCACAGGCAGGGAAGTGATGCGGTGAACTGGCTAGAACACGACGAGGAGAAGTGGGGTGGGGGTGTCGGGTCGTTTTAGGTCGCTGCATCACTGAGCGCTGATGAACATAAACGGAGTATAAATAGATGGAGCGCCCTCTCCTAATCAGAATTCGCGTCAACAAGGATGGAGACGAATACTGCGGGCTGATGTTTTGAAAGTAAATAAATCTCATTTTTGTTTGACGTATTGAAATACAGTTTTTTTACTCTGTGTAACAGAATAAAATTATTTATTAAACCTAATTTCATCTACATTTATCTGCTCTTTTAGGATTGTGAATGTTTTAATTCCTACAACCATTGGATTCCTTGGAAAGGAAAAAATCAACTACGCGTCGTTTAACGTGTTACGGAAACACCTGAAACATTATTGAGTTACGCTCTATTGAATCACTGAGATATGTTTAAAATCTTCGTTTTGCTAAATCAGGTCTCTCTTCAGATGATTTTCGTACGATGAAGATTAAATGAAGTGAAGTCCTTCCTGAGCAAGCAGAAGGAATACAATTGTTTTAAGTTATTAATTTCCTGTCTATTACGATTTAATGACCAGTATTTTCAACTCTTGAACTAGTTGACGCTGACGGGATGAAGTCTCTTTTGAAACACGGTGTACTGCTGTCAAGAGCTCATGGATTTGCTTTCAAACGTCGCAAGCTGAAGTTCACCGGGGTACTTTTTGTACACCTCCTATGTCTTTCGCCGAAGTTTACAAGTTATCCTGTATTTCTAACTTGCCAATAGAGTACAAAAAAGGCCAATAAAGGAAATTGAAACACATGCACTTGAAATAGAAACGAAATAAAACACAATGAATTTTGTAGAAGACTTCTTTTAACAAAATTCTCAACACAGAGCAACATTTATACTTCTGTAAACCAGTAGGAAGAAAATTTAAAATGTTCAAGTTAAATCTTCTTAATAAATAGAAGAAATCAGTGGTGATGAAGCAGCATGTACTTTCTCGCCCGTATTTTTACGCAAAATTACGCGAAAAATACTCAACTTTCAAAAAACTTGAACGTAGCCTTTTTCAAAATCTATCATTAAGGAAAATATTTCATTAAGGGAAAAAACTCTATCTTCATAATTGTAGATGTAGGAAGACACCAAAAAATTTTAAACTTTGGCAATTTCCAAAAACTCAGGGTTTTTAACGAACGTACCACTTACACCATTCTCTTAAATGTTCTTTACACTCTCCAACAACAAAATTTAGTCAAAAATTATAGTCATTTTTTTTGAAAATTTTGAAAATGTTCCAGGGGCTCCACGTAAAGTACCCTCACAATTAGAATATCGGTTTCAAATTCAAGGAGCTGCGACATCACTCAGATAGATTGAATAATGTCGATTTTGGAGAAAATCGGATGGTCGGACGGACAGACAGACGAATGGACAGACGGACGGACAGACGAACGGACACACGGACGGACGGACGGACGGACGGACGGACAGAAGGATGGACAGACGGATGGACGGACAAACGGACAGATGGACACACGGACAGACAGACGGTGGACGGAGAGGACGGAAGGACGGACGGACAGACGGATGGACAGACAGACGGACGGAGAGACAGACAGACAGACGGATTTGACGGACGGCCAGACAGACAGACGGACGGACGGACGGACAGACAGATAGACGGACGGACGACGGACAGACAGATAGACGGACGGACGGACGGACAGACAGATAGACGGACGGACGGACGGACAGACAGATAGACGGACGGACGGACGGACAGACAGATAGACGGACGGACGGACGGACAGACAGATAG
>BLKR01010223.1:27954-64377 GCA_011170035.1 Teleogryllus occipitalis
AAGAACAGGATTTTTACACGTTTTCAATCTTATAATTTGTTTGGTAGATCTGCAAAAAGTTTTCAGAGTTTTTGTTTTGGACTTGCAGAATGGGAGTTTTTGGTAGCTCACAAAGAGTCTTGCCCGGTAACTTAAATCAAAACTATCTTTTTATTTCATGCAGAACTTAATTCTCTTATAACTATTTGAGGTTCATTTTATATTGCATTTGGACGTAATATTGTTAAATAGCAATATTGCACAGGAAACTTGGTGAAAATGAGGCAACTATATCAACCTACAATTTCGTCATTTTGCTTGAATTTTTACTTTTCCCCCCAAATTCTCATTTTTCTTCTTTGTACATAGTAGTTAACTATTATATATTTTAAAACAAAATAAAATTTTTTTTTATAACGTTAGTCACATTATTAAATCTAAACTAAATGTTAAACCTTAGCATAAATATATAAAAATATTTGTATGTCATAAAAGACTATATCAATGATTGCGAGTTATTTTAAGTAATTATCAATAAGTATTTTTCATAATTTGTTATTAATAATAAATACTTCCCCTAATTATTCATAAATATGTAGAATGTGCCTACATAATTCATTTAATTAATTTTACATGGAAAAGTACTTCATAATAAACTTTGCACTCAAATAAAAAATTCAAATAAAATTTTAAAAATCACGTTTTTGCCCCGCCCACTCACCCTCTTCAGTACTAATATGTAAGGTGTTTATATAGTTTTAAAAAAATACTTTTTCCTTGTGTTTTGTAGTTGTCACTTGGTTTTAACACAGTTGCTAAGTTGCATAGTAACAAAATTGCTCCATTTCCAGGGTAACTTTGTCATCGCTCGTTTTCATGTTTTACAGTAAACACACAGACAGACAGAGACAGACAGAGACAGACAGAGACAGACAGACAGACACAGACAGAGACAGGCAGAGACAGGCAGAGACAGACAGACAGACAGAGACAGACAGAGACAGACAGACAGACAGACAGAGACAGACAGACAGAGACAGACAGACAGAGACAGACAGACAGAGACAGACAGACAGAGACAGACAGACAGAGACAGACAGACAGACGAACGGACGGGTAGACAGACGGTCGGACAGACACAGACAGACGGACGGACAGACGGACGGACGGACGAACGGACAGACGAACGGACAGACGAACGGACAGACGAACGGACAGACGAACGGACAGACGAACGGACAGACGAACGGACAGACGAACGGACAGACGAACGGACAGACGAACGGACAGACGAACGGACAGACGAACGGACAGACGAACGGACAGACGAACGGCCAGACGAACGGACAGACGAACGGACAGACGAACGGACAGACGAACGGACAGACGAACGGACAGACGAACGGACAGACGAACGGACAGACGAACGGACAGACGAACGGGCAGACGAACGGGCAGACGAACGGGCAGACGAACGGGCAGACGAACGGGCAGACGAACGGGCAGACGAACGGGCAGACGAACGGGCAGACGAACGGGCAGACGAACGGGCAGACGAACGGGCAGACGAACGGGCAGACGAACGGGCAGACGTTTTGTCGACATTCGATTTTTCGGTATGATGAAACGACAAAACATGGATTCTGGCTGCACCACGTGATAGATGATTTTTTGTCTTTAAATTAGAAAATGGATTTATTCACATTTTCGTTACCAGGGCCCTTTAAGAGTTTTTCTGCCAAAAATTCGCCTGTTTTTCGCGCTCTTTTCTCCGTTGCGAGAAAGTAAAAAGTATTCTATATTAAATCACCACAAGGAAACAAAACATTTTTTTAAATATCATAATTTTGTAATTTTTATATAAAACAGTTATCGTGAACAATTTTCTGTCTTCCGCAAAAT
This sequence comes from Teleogryllus occipitalis, assembly GCA_011170035.1. Lineage (NCBI taxonomy): Eukaryota > Metazoa > Arthropoda > Insecta > Orthoptera > Gryllidae > Teleogryllus > Teleogryllus occipitalis. The sequence continues at coordinate 29,836 of BLKR01010223.1, forward strand.
CTTTCACAAAAGCTGTCACGCTGACGCGTGATGTAAAAGGGACGATGCAGCACTTTCTTGTAGATATATGACGCATAAAATTGATAAGCCACATGTGCTACAGAATGACACAGACTTTGTCATACAGTTAGTTCTCTATTTTCTTCGACGCCAAAACGACCACTAGGACCTCTAGCGGTAGGTACCGCTCCTCTTGGAGGTGGTGAAGAGCATCTTCGCAAACACGGAATATCATATTGACCTATCTCGGTTCTCCACCATTGAATATTTGCCCATTAATTTGTTATACTATATTATTGGTCTGCTATATACTATTGGTCATATACAATATTTCAAAAACGCGAGAAGTTTCCCCGTTATTTCTACATGAAATTACTACATTTTTTTTAATATTCTCAAAATCGGCTCCTAATTTTTTCTGTTTTTTTACGGATAGAGCAAAGGACTCTAAAAATTTTAACTGTACAGTTTTCGAATATTGCAAAAGTCATAAAAAATACCAAAAAGTATGTGCCGTAGTAGAACCACTACTTCGTTTGTGGGGACCTAAAATACGATCTTTTTCTACCGTAAAATCGCCGTTTATTGCTGCAGAACTGCATCACTTTTTCTACTATTAATCCAGTATGCGAAAAAGTAACAAATGAAACGAATAAGATGACACCAGAAACATTATTGTTATTAGATTTCATTGCCATCGGAAACAGAGGCGAAGTCACCGAAACAGAAGTATCAAAGCTCGGCATTACAATCGATGGTTCTTCATCATCTTTCTATTTTAGCAAGGTAACACTTCAAGAAAAATAAAAGAGTTTTTTACATTTTATAGATGTTGAAATACAGAAGTTGGTTCTACGACACATTCTGGAAGGGTGAAAAAAGTAATGGAAAACTATTTCACTCGTTCCAAAATTATCCAATACGCCTCTTTACAATGGTGACTCAGAATAAATGTTACAATCTTCTAGGGCATGTAGAGGGGTCGAAGGTGATCAAGTTTTGATTATGAACATAAAATGGGAAATTTAATATAAAGAAGAATTGCCTCAGATTGGTAGGGAAATTGTATTTAATTGAGGTTGATCTTTAGAGACTTGAAGGAAGACAACAGATATTTATAAATATTGTGTTTTAATATTAAATGTATTTTTTTTATATTTTCTGAAATTTTTACGTATTTGCCTTTGTTGCTATTTGCTAACGTATTAGAATGCAAACGATATAATGAAATACATTTATTCAATCGTATGACAGACGATACCATAGCAGATACGAAACAAATATTTATTGGCACTGACGTGGCAGTGGGGACAAAGGCCGCAAACTCAATAATGTAGTGACGCTCATTAATTGAGACATACGATCTATTATTAAACCTTTACGTGGAGAGATACGTACATCTGGTCACATTATTTTCTACGTTTTTTAAATTTTGAAACAACACTGGTCCCTGGAGAAAAGAATACCGAAATATTCCGTAAAAACAACTGAAAAGTTACCCCTCTGTGGGCAGCTAGAGAAGAATTGATGAATGGCGAGAATTAATAGAGAAGAAATGATGTGAGAAAGCTTAATGCAGATGCCTTCATTTTTGATGCCGCCTATTTATTGGTTGTTACTGATTATGCATTGTCTAATAAATGTCTTCAACAATGGACGTCAAAATGACTACAAAGAAGGTGTAAAATAGCATTAAGAATAATATATTAATTTTCTTCGAACTGTGAACAAACTCCTTTAGATTTAACGACAATGTCTTTGTGGATGTGTTTTTTTAAAAGGGAGTGGTTTTAAAATATTCCACGATGAAGGACAATGAATGGGTGAGCGTAGAAAGGATATGAATATTTAAGAGAAGAAAAAGAAAGAAGGATAAGAACAAGTAGAAAAATAGGAGAAAATAATAACAATAATAATAATAGTAATAATAATAATAGTAATAATAATAATAATAATAATCGTAAAAGAAGAAGATGATGAAAAGCAGGAAGAGATTAAGGAAAAGAAGATATGGAATGAGAAGGAAAAGAACAGGAGAAAAGGAGATAGTGGAAATCAAGAAGGGGAGCGAAAATATTATAGAGAGGTGGGCCAAAGCCAAAAGGAAAGAAAGAGAAAAATTTAAAAAATGAGAAGAACAAGGACAAGGAGGCTCTCCTCCCTGCCATCCCGTCCGACCGCTGAGATTGTTTTGCGGCGTGCAGGGGTTGTCAACCCCGGGCGGCGCGCACGGCTTCTCCCAGCGGTCCCCGTCGGGCGTCTGCAAAGGTCGTTCGTGGAACGGGGAGAGGAGACGAGAGGCGCCGACCGACGCCGCGGCGCGGCGTGTGGCACGCGACCCGCGGGACGGCGGTCACGGCCGCGCCCGCCCCACGCCGCAGGGCTGCCAAATTCGACGGATTTCCCCCAAATGGCGGAAACGTGAGAGAAGGGGGGAAGGAAAAAGTGGAAAAAATGTGAGAAAGTTCGTGGCGGAAACTTAAATCCTCGAACAGCAATTCCCTCACAGAATGTTGATGTCGAAATATTGGGGTTAGTAATGATTTGTAATTTGAGTTTGGTTTTTGGGCTCTTCAACAGCTATGGTCATTTGGGCTCGGGTATTTGGGAGGCAAGATCGCGCTCTGAATATGAGTCGTTCTGAAGGGAGTTGGAAGTGATCGGGGAAACCACGGAAAACTCTGATCTCAGCAGTCAACCATTGAATTTGATTTCGGTAAACACTACGAGCGAAGTGACATAAAAAATACATTTATATTTGTGACCCGTTGCCCGGTAAGGATCCGAGAACTCCCTATCAGTTGTACAATCCTCCACAAGACGTTACCTATACGCTCTACGCTATCAGTATTAATTATTGTTTGATTATTATTTAGTGTTTCCGAGTGTGTCATCGGTAATGATTATTAGTCCCGTAAGTGCATTGCGTGTTATATATGGGGAAGTGGCGGTATTTCTTCCCCGTTAGAACGTGATATCCTGTGCTCACATGTCGGCTTATAGGCTTTCCCTCCAGGTATCTACCTCCAACAAAGTACCGCCCCAACTGGGTCAAATTTTAAGCTCTTGAATGGTCTTACGACGCATATATATATATATATATATATATATATATATGTGTGTGTGTGTGTGTGTGTGTGTGTGTGTGTGTGTGTGTGTGTGTGTGTGTGTTGTGCGTGCGTGTGTGTGTGTGTGTGTCAGGGAGGATAGGACGAGGAGGGGGAAGAAAATATCGCGTGCGGTCCATGTTCCATTTGCTAAGGTACAGCGCCATTCTCCTGGTACTTTAAAGGAAGTACTACCAATAAAAACAGCCTACTGCTAGAAGTCTCCTCCGAATAGAGGCTGAAATCGACCAAGCTATCAGAAGTAGTAGTATTACACATAGATCACGTGCGATCTCCCTAGGAAGATATTCAAAGCAAATGGATTCCATCCTTGGTTTTCTTGAATTGGGAAGAAATTAGGACAGTGGTCGTGTTTAGAACACTTCACAGATGTTGGACTAGCCCCTGCGAAGCAGTGAAAATCGTTTTGTTGCAACAATCTTCACATGAGATTGTGCGGAAATCAAACCAGGACGTCCTTGGTGAAGGCAAGGAACTTTCCCTCTGAGCCACGACTTGGCACGTAGCTATCAAGCTAGTGTTAAAACTAACCACTGTCGGGACTCGATTCCTGAGATCTCTCTGTCAGACTGCAGCGGCAACAGTTATTATCCTGACCCATCTCAGCCGGTGGTTTCTTTATGAAAATAAAATATAAAAAATTGTTTAGTTTTACAGTTTAGTAAAAGCAAATTGCAATAAACCGCTTATACTCATCACAAAAGTGCTCCACTTAATTGTTTTAGCTGATTACCACTGAATTGAGAAAATTATCAATTGATTGACTTGAAAATAATTAGGAAATTAGTATAGAGTAGGATAAATTTGTAACATGTGGGAATAAACTTTTTCCCAAAATCTCTTTTTGGGAACACCTCCCAAATTTTGGGAAAATAACTCTCAATGCATGTGGCAACACTGCGTCCCAGACTCACCAACCCAAAAATAGGCAGCAACAGTGAACTTCAACTTGTTAGGGGGTGCTTCTGAGAAGTTTCAAAAACACAGACTTAGACGAGAGTACGTGGAATTGAGTGCAAGAACAGCATTAGTAATGAGGGGCCAGTATAAATAACATTCCAAGAAATTGTTCTTCTCTTTCATTAATACTGGCTCACGTCTCCTCGCTATACACGCCTACCTCAAGCACAAAAGCCATTTCACGAACTTGTCTTAGGATCTTGCTGCCCTTTCCTTGAACCTTTATCCGCTTGTGAAGATGTGATATTACTTTCAGTTATTCGAATTCTATTGCAATCATCTCAACAATATTATCTCGAAGTTTCGATCATAACATCCATGTTTAAGATTCTTTTCATAACATCATGATAAAGATCATAACATCCATGATTAAGATTGGTGTAGATGGCGAAGAGATACATGCAATTTTGCACCTAAAAATCTGTATGGACAGATGCAAATGTGTCGCGCATAACTCTGTTCTATTAGAAGTTTTTGAACTCAAACTTGTTAAATACGTCAGAAGTAAAATCTAGTTCTGCCGTTCCTGAGATCATTAAGATATTTTAATATCTTTGTGTGTTTTACAAGAATCGCCTGTGACATTTTCTAAATTTCTTGAAAAATGTCTAAAAATGGGTGATGCTTTGAATGCAAGACAGTGGGCCCAGATGCTTTGTGCTATATAACACATGCCAACAAAAAATGGTTTCAAAATACGTTTTAATTCTTAATAGCTAATTTTTATAGTTTTTTGGGTGCTGAATCCATATCTGAACTATTTGTTTCCATCACTCACAGTTTAGTCACAATTTGATAAGAAAAAGGTGAAAATACACAAAAAGGTTTTTGGTCGATGGCCTGTGTAAGTAACCGGTTTATAATATAAATACTTAACTTCAATAATATCTGAAAATTATTAGAATGAACGATTCTCTGCAGTTGTTGGTTCACGTCTTCTGTTGCTAATGCCTTCGCCTATTCATAAAGTTGTCCGGTTGTGTGCGTTGCAGTCGCTCTTTTGTTGTGCAATTTAGTTAGCTTAGCGAACTTTGTAAGTTTCTAAGTTCAAAGAAAAAGTGGTTTTAAATGCAAGGATTAGGGAGTGTATATAAAAGCAATGACCAGCAAGCGTTTGAATCGTATCTTCAAAACAATTCAGTGATTATTGAATGAAAAGTTTAAGTTATTATTGAGTTTTAGTGATAATTACATGTGGTACATTAGGTTTTTAAGTTAAGTTGGGCATCAAGATTTCTTTGCCACTGTTCCTTACAACACGCGTGTAGATAGAGTCGATACAATTTATCCCTCAATTGAATGGAGTTATGCAGAACGTAACTTACACATAAAAATGAAAAAAAATAAGCAATGTAGCTCTTTTTATACAAGTCGCTTATAACCGAAGTGGTTGATGCGACCTAAAATAAACACGAGCAACATTTCTTTGATTTCCACGTGTACCCAAGTGACATTTGTGTGAACGTTGAAAGTAGAAGAGCTGAATCACATATTACAGTTCTTACGATCATGAATTGCAGAGAGTGGCCAATGATAGATATAATTGATTAAATTATGAAAAACTAATGTCAATTGGGTGTAAAAATATATCCCACACTTCTCACTTTCGGCGTGCATCCTTAATGCACGAAATTTTAAGAAATATCTATATTCTAAGCCATTTCTCAACCATTTTAATTCATGTGTTTTGACGTTTCCTTCATAATTTTATTAAATTGTATAAACTTAAATGATGTCATATACCTCATTTAATTTCAGTAACTGTTGCGTAATAACACTAAGACGAGCAACATTTTCGATATACCACACATTTCTACTAGTTTTATTCTCCCTTCGGGCATCAGGTACCTTGTTAATGTTTAGATAGAAAATAATATTTAACTTCTATATAAATAAAATGGGTATGTATATCTGTGATTTTAAAATAACTGCCTTTTTATAATATCATAAGCTTAGTTGGATATATCTACCAGTTGAATTGTTTTTATAATTTTTGTCTGAATGTCTTGGATGTAACGGTTGAACAGATTTTGATGTGGTTTTCTTCGAAAAGTAAATTGTTTTGCTGGGCATAACTTTGGCTCCTTTTACATACAATATATTACAGTTGCTCTACTCCTCGATTTTCGAGCAAATAAAATCATATGAAAAAGTATCGTTTATGGTTTTTGTTTCAGCACAAAATTATGTTTAATTGTCATCTGATGAATTAAACCGTAATTATTCATGTTAATGCCGCAAAAAGAGTACAGTAATTCGCAGCGTTTCACCAATCTGTTTTAGGTGCATTGAAATGTGTTTTTGTAGAAATTTTTAGTATATCAGAGAGGGATCCGACTAAGAATTATGCTAATCACTTTGTTTTAACGAGAATAGAATGAGCTGTGGGTGTCGTAAGTCACCTCGCTTTTAGATGAAGTTAGAAAAATTTAGAGAAATTTCTTCAAACCTTGTACGTGAATCTGCAAAAAAAAACTCAATCGTCTCGATAACTGGATCGAAAAGCATCTAACCATGAGTGACTAACGTCGATAACTCGATTACTATGAATGGATTCACTTCGTTATACATTTTACTCTCCCTTCGCAAAAGTTTTACCGGCTTACCTGGCACGGAGAACAACTGTTGTCAATGCAGCTCTGGAGTTAGAGACCAGATGGTGGCGGATTTTCGACAATAGCTAAATTGTTAGGTCAAATTCAGCCAATACCTGGAATAAAATGCTAGCGACTAGCCCCTGTGACTGGTAGTTTTTGCGTAGTTTCTCTGATCATTACCAGACGAATGCCAAAGTAGTTCCCCAACAAACCGACCATGGACCGTGCGCGATCTTTCCTTCTTCACATCTTTGTTCTCCCTCTCTGCTTACACACACAACTGGTAAAAACGGTTCAGGGCATCAACTGATGTCACTGCAGTGCCTCTGATAGGGAGGTCCTGGGGTTCCAGTCCCGACGGTGAGAGGATATTCGATACTAGGCAAAAAGCTAGATCGAGTTCTGTCGCTGTCTGGAGGAGAATTCTAGCGGTCAGCTGCTCTGATGGGTAGTTTTCCGTGGTTTCTCCGATCAACACCAGACGAATGCCGGAGCAGTACCCTACCAAACGGACCACGGACCGCGCGCGATCTGTCCTTCCTCTTCCTTGTCCTATCCTCTCCTCTTACACACACACTTACACTAACATGCATCACACTACCACATATTCCGGGAGACCGGTCGGGAGCTTAGAGCTTGTCCCGGCTGGGGCGGTGCCCCGCTGGTGGTAGATTCCTGCTTGGGGAACACCTGCTAACAGACAGTAGATTCGCACCGGATCTCACCATCCAGCGGGGCAAGATCACCGCCGCCTCCCCAGCAAAAAACATGCACTACATTTATGGGGCTAATGATCTTAGCAGTTGACGCGCTCAAAACCACTAGTAATCAATCAATCATTACTCTCTCTCTCTCTCTCTCTCTCTCTCTCACACACACACACACACACACACACACGCTCACGTAGACTAATATGCACTACACATGTTGGGAGACCAGTTAAGAGCCGAGAGCTTGTCCCGGCCGGCTGGGATGGTGGCCTCCCGACCGAGATTCTTGGAGGTCGAACTCCCTGCAAGCCGACATGTTGGTCAGCGCTGGATCTTACGTTCTGGTTTGGGAGGAATACTGCCGTGCGATAGAACATGCACTACTTTTGAACCTAATTAATACAGCATATGATGCACACGGAAACATCAATCTATTAAATAACGTGCAGTTACGTCGAGTAGTTACTATCGAGTAACGTGTAGTTTTTAAAGCCGGATGCGATTACATATCGTTTATGCGATTACATATCAATTTCGTTGTGAGAATTATTTATACATAAGTATAAATCAGGGCTTCATTTCTGGTGGAAAGCAACGCAACGGCATTCCGGTACCCCGGCAATAATTATTAAATTATAATATAAATATTCAACTATTTCTATTAAATTAATCATTTTCGGCACGTTCCGGAGCCTAAAATTTTATAAATCAAACTCTGCGCATAATCAAATTATTTATACATACAGATTATTTGCTCGATTACAAATATCGTAAAACAATATTTTATTCAAAATATTATAAATAGCTTTAATGTTTAAAAGAAGCAAATTAAAAGTACGCTAAAACGTTTGACAGCCTAGGGCGCACATCAGTCAAAGTCAGGCACTGCCTACATGTCAGCTGCCACGAAAGATTCAATGTAAAAGTTTAACTTCAAATTCCCCCAGCGTCACCCAGGAGTGGGAGGATGAGGGTTGGAAGGTACTAATGAAAGTGGGCAGAGCCCCTCCACGATACAGCACAAGCAAACAACCGCGCACGAGGTGGGACTCGAAACCGCGACCCTTCGAGTCGAGAGGGAAAAGGCGCACTCCTTGGAAGGTATCTTCGATACCTAATTTTTAAAAAAAAATGGCAGAATACTGTTGCTCTGTATTCGTTAAGAGATCTTTTGCATACATTAAAGAATGACGTAAAAATAAGGTTAAAATATTACTACCAATGCGATACTACGAATCTTTAATTTGAAGGTATGTTGTCATCAGTAATTTTAATCCAGCTTGACCACATAAATAACACACTATAAAAGCAATTTGGTTTTTAATCTTGTGAACTCCTGTCATTAACTTCAAATAATTAAAATTTACGTTATTATTATTATTATTATTATTATTATTATTATTATTATTAAAATTATTGCATTTTTATAAGATGGCTTAGTTTAAATCTTTATACTTTCTAATTAGAAAATTTTGTTACTGTTGAAAAATTGTCAGTTTTAGTACTAAGTCTGGTTGTTGTGTGTGTTTTCATGTGTGTTGTGTGTGTTTGCCTGGCTGTTTGTGTGTATAACAAGACTTCAAAAATAACTGAACTACCATCTGCAATCACTTCAACACGGCGTTGTCGAGCATATCGACCGCGAATATCGATCCCGCTGTCTGAATTTATCTCCGTCTTGAGCGGCAGAGAAGCGTTTCCGGCCGTGGCCCGGCCGCTTCGGCAGGGCAGTGGCGGCGGCGGCCATAAATTTTTGAAAGCCGCCCTCGCCATCCTTCCGCTTTCGCCGTCCATCGCGTGCGCGGGGGGGGGGGCGGAGCCCGCACCGCCAATCACGGCAAGCGAAAGGGTGACGCACTGGGCACGGAGCTGGGAAGCACGAGGACACAAGAGAAGCGTTCGGAAAAGAAAAAATATTAAAGAAAAAGGATTACAGAAAAAAGAAAAAGAAAGAAAAAAGGACAAAAAACAAGGAAGAAAAAACAAAAAACAAAGAAGAAGAAGAAGAAGAAGAAAAACAAAGAAAAAACAAAAAACAAAAGAAAAAATAAACAACAAAAAGAAGGAAAAAGTAAAAATTAAAAAAGAAAGAAAAATAAAAAAGAAAGATAAAACAGAAAAAAGTGAGTTGTAAAGGTCATTTCTAGAGGGCTTTTGTTTAGTTGATTTATTTTTATTCGACATCTCAAAATATATTTTTTGAGAACAGTTTGAAAATTTCCCAGAAGCTCCGCGTGAAGTATCCCCTAATTTTAAGAATTCTTACCAAAAACGTAGGATTTCAAGTGAACCAAATCGGTCGGCAAATATTTATTTTGCAAATCATCCTACGAAAATTTTAAGTCCTTGTGTTGTCACAGGACTGACTGACGTTTTGAGAAAAAAGCGTTTAGGTATTAAGGGACCACAAAAGGTGAATTAGGACTAGACAACGAATTAGAGGAAGCAATTATTATATACAGGAGCATGCAAAATCCTCTTTTACTGTATCAGGGTGCCATGAAGTGAATTTTTCTGTCAAAAACGCGTTACATGACAATGATAAAAGTTGACAATTAGTTGTAATGACATTAGTTGTAACTCCAGAAAGTGACATCTAACGCATTCATTATTTTGAAAACATTAGGTCCTATATTGAGAATTAATATTAATTTACCCGTGTTTGATAATGAAGAAAAAACTCCGGAAAATGTAAAATGTCCTGAGGAAAATGGAATTTTATTTGAGGAAACAGACTAACAATTTAATTACAATTATATAGGATTTTCCCTGCGATTGCTTAATTAATAAAAGAGATTAGATAATAGGGTTAACAGCATGCTTAAGTGATTGATTGTTAATGATTCCGGGCGCGTGAACTTCTAAGGTCGTTATCCCGTAAACGTAATGTATGTTTTCCTCGGGTGGTGGTGGAGCATCCCCCATTGAATGGCATTATCCGGCGCCGACGGGTAGGGATTTTCCGCAACCAGCGAGCATCGCCACAGCACTACCACCCGACCGGTCCCCCAGCATGAGGGGTAGTTAGTGCCTGTAAATGTATGTGTTAAGCGGTGAGGGTAGGTGAAGGAAGTGGAAGGAAAGATCGCGCGCGGTCCGTGGCCCGTTCGTTAGGGTACTGCTACGGCATTCGCATGGTGTTGTTCGGAGAAATCATGGAAAACTACCGATCAGAGCAACCAGCCGCTAGAATTCTCCTCCAGACAGTGAATTCGACCTAGCTGAAAATCTAGTGTCGAAAATCCTGCCGCCGTCAGGACTCGAACCTAGGACCTCCCAGTCAGAGGAGCTGTAGTGACATTTGTTGATGCACTGAGCTACCGCTCCCGGTTCACGCGTAAGAGCTTTTATCCCATTCGTTAATGTGAATTTACATGATTTATCATTGCTTTTCCATTTTCACGATATTTTCGCCAGTAACAGGGTCGACAACTTGGTCGTTTTGAGTTTAGAGTTACGGACTTCATTCTACTAATAAATACGAGTACAATAGCAAAATTGAAGTTGAAGCAAACATTTATCAAGTCGCCTGTCACTAATGATTCATCGGGGATACATCATGTTAAAAATGCAGGGAATCTGTGTCAACAACAACTATGTAGGTCACTAGGACAGTTGAAGTAATTCTGGCTTCACCCGATTTTATGTTATAGGAGTCTTTTGAGCGTGAAATGATCAAGTATTTTGTGGTTTGGGCGGAAACGAACAAATTCTCAAAATTCGCTGCAAACTTATTTATTACTCTTATTTACCCTAACGTTACGTTGAACAAATATCACATCCGTCGGCAACATAACGACATAGAAAGAAACTGGTGTAAAATGCAATTATCACGTGCCACATGAAATTACCACATAGAGATGGGCTTTAACAGCTTTTCTTCAATAGCTGTTATCACAAAAACAGCTGACCCGTAATAGCTGTTATTAATATCAGTTGAAAAATAACAGGTCCATGACCAGCAACCTAACATGGCTGACTGCAAAGAGTTAAAGCAGTTGTAGCGACTGCTAAGAGTTAAACCACGCAAAACGAATAACGTTGGTAGCACCATAAAGCTTGTGCAGCTACCTTACGGCGCTTCCTTGCACTACTTTCCCTAACATGTTTGGACAAAGAAGCAGTTGATATGAACGAGACTGGATTAACTGCCAAGGATGAATAGTAATTCATATAATGTATGGCGAATGTGTATAGAATATAGAATATTACTAAAATGAAAGTGATTCGGGTTCAGATTGCAAATATTCTTTCAAATATGCAACTTGTGCACAGTGAAGTGACGAGTGCCAAAAATAATGAGGAGAAACAGTGTTTTTGCTTACCTATAGCTAAAGTGTTAATGGCTATCTAATATCAAGTATTATAACGTGAGTTATTTGACCGTAACTCATTTTATTTTATTGGACCTAGGGAAATATTAGTTGATCTCACATAAGCAGCAATGGGAGAGAAATAAGTTAACATATTGGACGGACTTAATTTAAAGGACAAACATGTTGAAGTGTATACAATAAAATATAAAAGTTGTGTGGCACATGGTGTGTAATGATGACGAATTATGTATTAATAAATCTATCATTTGAACACTGGCAAATCATGATTGATTAGCTGCAGTGAGCTGTTCTCGTACAAAATGGTTGCTACAAATGCTTGTAGTAGTTCGGATTAGGCCCAGTAGGTTGCAGTTTCATGCATTTCAACCGATAACAGCCAATAACAGTATAAACGAAATAACTGTTATTTCGCGTTACAGTTACTAAACGTTAACGGTTAAGAAATAACAGTTTAGCTGTTAAGGGCACATCCCTATTACCACCCAGTTATAGCGCTATTTAGATTCACACTCTGCAAATGTTATAATATATTTCCTCAATAAAAATGTACCTCGCATCTACAGCTGTTAATCAGGAGATGCAATTATGATGCCTACCAAGTAGGAACGCTCTGCAAACGACAGTGAGCTGAAACATGAAGTTCTGGACATTTTCCAGTTTTTAAATGAAATTGAATCATTCATAATATGCACAATTCGCAATATGCACCAAGGACGTTATAAGGGTTCTAATAATCGAGCGACGACAAAAAGCCCCAGGGCCATAGGCCATCATTAGAATCAGTTAATGTCTGTAGTACGTACATGACTATTTTATATTGGTTTTAATAATTCATATTACTTATTTACTAACTAACTACAGTCGACTCCGGTTATACTGAACATCTGGGGACTAACATGTTTGGTTCACTATATCCGAGGTTCACTATATCCGGTGTCAAAATTAATTGTAATTTTTCCACAATTATTTTATTAATATAAAGATACAGCAAAATCCATTAACAGCACGAACTGAAAATTGCAATATCTTTATTTGTCCGTATAAAATAAATTATTTTCAATTGTTTGTTTCGTACATTTTTATTTGGTAATTTCTCTAGATCCTTCTCCAGAGTTTGTGTTTTTTCCATACTTGATTCTGCATTGACCTGTCTCTAAGTATCGTAATATAGTCTTGACGCCTTTCAATGCCTCTTGCACTGTTGGAACACCGTCCCATTCTTTGAAGACCCTTCTACTCGTCCAATAACGTACCATCGAGATCCAATTAATATCATTACTTACTACCTACGTTCACTACAACCGAGGTTCAGGTTCACTATAACCGAATCTTCTTCTGCTTATTTGTATTGTAGGTGAAACGGGCCCAGTGACTTAAGTTCACTATAACCAAGGGTTCACTATACCCGAGTTCACTATAACCGGAGTCGACTGTAGTAGTTAAATTGACTCGGTTTGTCATTTCATATTTCCCTCTCATAATTCCAACCGTAAGAGAACATGCAGCAACATTCAACTGTTTTCATATTTCCCTCGTCACCACGATCCTCTCGATCCAGGCAAGTTAAGCAGTGAATGTCGAACTCCGTATCCAAGGCAATACCAAGCAATAACGAATTACCGGGAGCGGTTGCCCAGTGCAGCAACTGATGTCACTGCAGCGCCTCTGACCGGGAGGTCCTAGATTCGAGTCCCGACGGCGGCAGGATTTTCGACACTAGCTTTTCAGGTCGAATTCAGTCGCTGTCTGGAGGAGAATTCTAGCGGCCGGCTGCTCTGATCGGTAGTTTTCCTAACTAACACCAGGAGAATGCCGGAGCAGTACCCTAACAAACGGGCCACGGACCGCGCACGATCTGTCCTTCCTCTTCCTTGTCCTATCCTCTCCCCTTACACTCACACTTACACTAACATGCACTAAACTACCACATATTTCGGGAGACCGGTCGGGAACTTAAGCTTGTCCCGGCTGGGGCGGTGCCCCGCTGGTGGGAGAGTCCTGGTTAGGGGGAAACCCCACTAACCGACGGTAGGTCTGCGCCGGATCTCGCCATCCAGTGGGGGAAGATCACCACCATCTCCGGAGAAAAAAACATGCACTACACTAACGGGAATAACGACCAAAGCAGTTGAAGTGCCCGGAAACACGACAAAAATCAATCAATCAATAACGAATCAATAAAAAAAATACTATTTTTGCCCGTTTCCTGCGCCTCTCAATCCACCGTGCGCCAAAGGCCCGCGCCGGGGGCGGGAACGTGGGTGGTTGGAGAGGGGGGCAGGGAGGGGGTGCGATCTGCCAGTCAGTCCGCGACGGCGCACGGCCGCGCGCGGAAGGCCAACTCGCCACGTGCTCGCCCGTGACGTCAGCGCCACGTCAGCGCACTATCGAGCGGCGCGCGTGTTTACCTGCCCCCGCTCCGCCGCCGCCCGCGCCTCACCCGTACTCGGCGCGTACGCCGCTCCGGCCCGCACCGGCCATCGACCACCGCCCCCCCCCCGCCCCCGCCCATCGGCTCCCGGGGGTCCCCGGACCGCCTGTCCGCCCGCTCGCCCGCCCGCGCATCCCGGAAGGGATCAGCGCCGGGTTCGCCCAACTTATCCACCGTTCTCACGCGAGCCGCACTATTAAACGCGCTAATGATTGTGCTTTTATGCACTCGTATCATATTTTCACATCCACCCTGCATTCACCAATAAAAGGTTGATAGCGTAGCGATTGTACACGAGCAGTTTACGTGCTAAGTCAGCACTTGACACGTTTTATATGTGGGTCTATCTGAACCTGTTGTTGTCAATGAAAATTTCCGCAACTGAAATGAACCTGCTATGTAATTATGGTGAGTTTTAAGGTAATACTTCAATGACAACGATTTGAAACAACTAAACGTTCCAGTTTACTGATACACATTATTTAGCAAATTAATAATAAACTAAAATTTTCATAGTTAAATATAAAATTGTTATTAACACACTAGATGTTGATATTACAAATGATTGAAACTGTTATAAATGTACTAAAGAGACGGTCACGTTTCGTGAAACTTCTGTTACATGGGTATATTTATTTATCTTACCAAAGTTCCTTGACTTTCTAGAAGAACCTAACTTATTGATTTACAAACCCTGCAAGCGAGGTATATGCATACAAGAGATATATTACTCCTATTGAAACTTGAAAGGTTTCACACTACATTATTGAGATAACTAATAAATGATTTATCATTTAAATTACACTTATTGATTGCAATGATAGAAACAATTGATCACATGAATTGACATGAAACAATAACTTCTCCAAATTAATGCAAAAATGAAATATATCAAATGTCATATGCAAATGAAAAGGGCAAAGTTTTTCGGGTGTAACACGTAGGTATTCATCAGAAGAGATCTAATTACATTGTTGCAACATGTGCATGAGGATAAGGATATGTCAGAGGAATATCAATGTATTTGGCTAAAACTACTTCATAAAACTTCATAAAACCATTCAAAAATTCAAAATTTAAGTAGTATATGACTTAGAGTAGGGATCACAGAATTTTGAAAATGTGCACACAATTCTCTTTTCCCCATAGCACGTCATACGCAGTTTTTAACTGTTTTTTTGACGTAAAATAAATAAATAAATGTTTCGCTCTCGTAACGCCCTAATATCAGCATAAATTAGCAGTAGTCACTATCTCAAACACAGCATAAATATTCATATACGATTGTGGTTTAATAGTGATCATTTTTAGTGGGCTTCATTGTGTTCTAATTTAACACTTCTGATAAATGTATTCATGGTATTATGAATGTATGCAATAAATCAATAATTTTTTACGATCTTCTCGATTTCTCATCACTACATTCGATTCATCGTAAATGATTTTCTCAAGAGTGACTACAATGGAATCTTAACAGAAAAGCAAACAAATAGCACTGCCTTGGCAATGAAGGCCACTGAAGTAGTTATTGTATTTAATTATTATATTATTATAAAAATATCTTATGATATTTCTGGAAGTTGGAACATGGACACTACTTATAATAATTCAAATTACCGCACCAGCTACCTTTCGACACTATCCACCAGGCTACAATACGCATCATTTCTGGAGAAGTCTAAACTGAAATAACTGCAATGTGTTCATATCTACGTCTCAGTCTTGCAACTGATCAGCTCGTTCAAAACGATCTCAATGATTTGTGATTGATTGATTGATTGATTTTTTCGTGTTTCCGGACGCGTCAACTGCTTTGGTCATTAGTCGCGTTAGTGTGGTGCATGTTTGTTCTCGGGAGATGGCGGTGATCTTCCCCCGCTGGATGGCGAGATCCGGCGCCGACTTACCGTCGGCTAGTGGGGTTTCCCCTCTAACCAGGACTCTCCCACCAGCAGGGCACCGCCCCAACCGGGACAAGCTGTAAGCTCCCGACAGGTCTCCCGGAATATGTGGTAGTGTAGTGCATGTTAGTGTGTGTAAGGGGAGAGGATAGGACAAGGAAGAGGAAGGAAAGATCGCCCGCGGTCCGTGGCCCGTTTGGTAGGGTACTGCTCCGGCATTCGACTGGTGTTGATCGGAGAAACCACGGAAAACTACCGATCAGAGCAGACGGCCGCTAGAATTCTTCTCCAGACAGCAACTGAATTCGACCTAGCTGAAAAGCTAGTGTCGAAAATCCTGCCGCCGTGGGGAGTGGGAACCTAAGACCTCCCGGTCAGAGGCGCTGCAGTGACATCAGTTGATGCACAGAGCTACCGCTCCCGGTCCCAATGATTTGTGTACCGCACAATATCATGCGCACATCGCGCACATCATGCATCGCACTCTACGCATTTACCGTTTCTCCTGTGATCGAAGTTTTTCTCGCTCTACACTTCGCACCGACCTCCGTTCATTTCGCAACGCAACAACAGGAATTTCCAACTTCTCCCGCGTGCGTAAAGCCGATGGAATCTCCGTAATTCCACCTTCATTTGCATCTCTAATACTCCAGGGACGTTTAATTTACCCACTTCGTGGCATCCTATGTAAAACATCTATGTTCTACTAGGCCTGGAATTACGTTTATTGCGGTGGAAAGTGGTGAATAATATGAAAATAAGATTTCTTCCTGAAAAGAGACGAAAGGAATGATACTAATTTAATCGTAAAAGTTGAATCAGAAAGAAAAATATCAAACAACGTGATAAGAAGCCTGGCAACGTAATTAGCAATCATTTGTATATGTAATACGCTAAGATATTTTACAAGTCATCAAAAACTATCAACGCAAAATTCTATAAGTGTGCTACTGCTCGTTTGGGAATTAATCCCCAGTTTTACACTTAACACGAAAAAAGTTGAATATTGCTGATTATGCCATATGTAACAGTTTACTGCAACACAGTGTAATCGCGCATAACTAGGATAGGATGTGTTATAGACCTACAAAAGCACGTTTTCCTGCTCCTAAAGAATCACGAGTATTGGAGGAGAGGTGAGATTTTGGGGATCTGCGAGTTTTGTGGGGACAGTCGTTTGGGAGACACAAGTGGGGGACAGATGCTTCCTAAGCAGAATTCTACTACATGAGATCTTTTTTTAATCTCTTACATTTTGGATATTTAGATCTTCTGGGGACTTCTATGCCTTAACATATTTGAGCAGAAACTTAAAATCTATATCAAATTAAATTGAAGGAATTGGGAAAGTAATAATATTTCCCCATAAAATTAAACCAAGTATTTGATTTTCTGTGAAATTTTATCTCAACGTTTAGCATAATTAAAATGTTAGTTGTATGTGAATACATATTGAGAAGTTCTGTGGTCGGCTTGAAAAATAACAGACAAGACATGAAATTTTTGAAGAGCAGTGGTTTCATTACTGCACTGATTATTTTGCTTGTTTATTTTTAGCCCACGCTTATGTTACTAATAAATTTATTTTATTTAGATCGCTGTGCAACTTTCTGGTCTTAAGCAATCAAAATCTAATTCACAACTTTACATTACTTTCATATTTGCACATTTCATTACATTACATATCATTGACATTTAACAATTAATAACATTCAACAAAGTAATAAATACATTTAATAATACAGTCATTCGGAATGTTTATAATAAGAAAAGAAAAACTATATATTATTATGGTTTATATATGAATTTATATATTACAATATATTGTTATGGTACAATATAGTAAAAAACTTTACCACTATTACAACTCGAAAGCATTAAACAAAGAAATAAAAATATCAAACAGGGTGAATGTACTTCAATAGTAATTTTTAATACGGAACAGATCATTTTAACACACTTATAAAAGTGTAATTTCGAAAACTAAACTTTATGACTTAAAATCAAGTATTTGTGCCCCTGAAGAGGCACAAGGTTTGTGGGGACAGGAGCTTTAGAGAGACAGGTAAGGGATAGGCGTGGGAGAATCAGATGACAAGTGGGACACTGATGGACTCCAGTAATTTTCCTTAAGCTGTTTTTTAACCTTTTATAACATTTTTCGGGAGATTTACTACTTTACATGGGAACCGCTATTCAGCAGCATGTGTGGTCAGAAACAAGCAGAAACTCGAAATGTATGCAAAATTAAATTGATGGAAGAGAGTGAAAATATATTCTACAATAAAAGTGAAGGGACTATTTGATTTCCTGTGAATTTTAACCCTTAGTTTCTCGCGCTATGTTTTATCAAACAAGTCCCCGCGCGGCGTACTTCGTACGCTAAGTCTGTTTTGTTAGAAAAATGAACCTTGCAAGGCCTGAATAAAATTTGGATATAATTTTTATTTATTTTTATTTGAAATATATACATATTACAATATTAATTAAATAATCATAATAAAAATTTAGCATATTAGTCTTCAGAACTATTTTTTAATCTAGTAACTTTAAGAAAATGTTCGTTGCTTGCAAATCTGTAGCACCAGTTAGTAGTTAGTGTAGTAGTAATTGTAATAGTAATAATAGTGTAGTAGTAATAATAGAGCAGCCTTTTGCTCTTACGCAAATGTGACAGTAATTTATTAATTTTGTTGTGGTTGTTCTTGATTATCATGGCTATCAGTTATGTAATTTTGTTGACAAGCGGTGTTTTATTTCACTTTATAACCTTGTCTTTACCAATGAAACCATTTCAATACTTTAAATCGCTGCTTGAATAATCACTAGCATAATCAAGCTCAGAACACGCGTCATGTTCACAATCGGTCTCTACTTCCTTCTCAGAATTACTTGCAGCAACGCAAATTTCGCCTTTTGACGATTCCTCGTGTTATAATTCACATATCTGCTTTTCCGATAAATTATTCTTCTCTGTATTGTTCCCGATGTAAATAAAAATAAATTAGTTCAATTAGATCAATATATTTTTTACAAAATCCTGTGAGAGTTAAAAGAAAATGAAAACTCACGTTGGTACCCGCTCGGCGTACTAAGTACGCCAACGGACACTTTCCAAAGTAAATACAATCGTCTAGCCACTGCAGTAAATCTTACGCAATCGAGTATCGAGGAGGATGCAGCTAAATGCCTTCTGAGAGGGTAGGTCAAAAGTCAGAACGCGCACGGATGTTATCTGACACCTAGGGCGATAACAGTTTCAGTGCCGTACAAAGTACGCCAGCGCCAGTAACAAATGATTAAAAATGCCTAGCAATTTGAACGGTTGAATGTGAAAATGCACAATACCGAGCGTATAATACCGTCACCTATAGTTCAGTTGGCAGTTAGAATCCATTATGAAGCTATTTTCACTTTAAAAATAAACCACGATAAAAAGTCCAGAATGTCCGCGCGGGTCCTCCTATACTTGGGTTTTTCTAACGTGGCGGCAGACGTAGTATTTCCAAGACGAAATTCGGCACGACTTTTTGCGTCATTCTCAATCCTGCCGCAAGATGTCGCATGACCGCTACCGCATCAGATAAAGCGACTCTAGTAGCAGGACTGAGAATGACTAAACAAGTCGTGCCGAATTCCCATCTTGGATTTGGTTGGTTAGTGATTCCGGGCGCGGTGATGTAGGTCATTAGTCCTGTAAGTGTAGTGCATGTTTTTCATCAGGAGATGGCGGTGATCCCCCCCCCCCGCTGGATGGCGAGATCCGGCACCGAACTACCGTCAGCTAGCGAGGTTTCCCCCTAACCGGGACTCTCCCACCAGCCGGGCACCGCCCCAGCCGGGACAAGCTCTAAGCTCCCGACCGGTCGCCCGGCATGTGTGGTAGTGTAGTGCATGTTAGTGCATGTTAGTGTGTGTGTGTGTGTGTGTGTGTGTGTGTGTGTGTGTGTGTGTGTGTGTGTGCAAGGGGAGAGGAAGGGTAAGAAAGCAGTAAAGTTGGGTGCAGCAAAACTGCTACCCAATAGATTCACTAGAGGCCCGTAGCGGTGCGTAAGATAAAAACATTAATAATATATTGTAAAATAAAATGAAAGACAGTTATAGTATTTCATTAAAATTTGAATCAATTAAGTTAAAAATAATCTTAAACACCGTGGTTTATATAAAATTGACATTTACCCCCAATCGCAAGGATTGTTTATGAAGAAAGCCCGGACAACGCGACGTATTTTGCTAGAAATAAAGAACCAAGCTCTTGAGATTGTTACCGATTGTTAAGACTCCAGACCAGCTGCAAAGGAGATTTAGAGCTCTTTTCAAAGATTGGGTAGCGGGTCAATACTTAAATTTAGTCTCCTGCCTGAACTACGTATCGGTGGCCTGGGGAGCTTCCGGGAGCGCTTTCCGAGTTCATTTGTCTGAGGTACTTTGAGGAAGCGGTTTTATTGCTTGGCAGAAAACCCCCTCGGTTTACCTTATTATTCTAGAAGCTAATAGCGTAAAACACTTTTTACTTTCGCGCTACGCAGTAGAGAGAATGCTATGTAATGCTGCGCGAAAAAAACGGGAAATTTTCGACAGGAAAATTATTTCAGGGTCCTGGTATCAAAAAAGTGGATAAGTCTAGTTGTTAAATTAAAAAAAAAACTCTCATGTGTGTAGCCAGAATCCATGTTTTGGGGATCCTTGATGCCAAAAAATCGAATGACGGCAAAATGTCTGTCCGATTGATTGTCCGTCTGTCTGTCCGTCTGTAAACTAGACGCTAAACCGTCCGGCCAATATTCTTCAACATTGATATTCCGCAATCCATCTTACTGATGTTGCGGCGTCTTCAATTTTAAACCGATATTTTGATTTTAGGGGATATTTTACATGAAATCCCTGAGATATTTTCCAAAATTTTTACAAAAATTGCTCCATGGTTTTTGATTAAATTATGTTCATTGGTAGGGTAAACAACATTTATGAGAATGGTGTAGGTCTCATTTTCGTTTCGATAATAATAAATTAGAGGACGACAATTTATTTATAGTATTTTATGCTAGTCTGAATTTATCTTTGGGGGAAGCGTGACTGGGAAATTATATATTAGCTTCCTGCTTTTACTTAACTAAAGATTTGCGAACAAGGGAATGGTATTTTTTGACTTTAATGATCTTTCCTACCAAGGGGATTGATAGCGTAGAAAAATAATGTAATTTATAAGACCGATAGCGTTTCTAGAAAACAAAGTCAGAATACACATTTCGAATCAAGAGATATCCCCAATCTGATGCTAAAACACGAGGCAGTGTACCTCCTTTATCACGCCTTCGTGCTCGTGCGCCATTTTTACGCTCCACGACCCGCAAGTGTCGTCGATTAGAGAGGTTCGTTTGGCGTAATTGCGCCGGACAAAGCGCTCTCTTCGTGTGTTGCGCCGCGCCGCGCCGCGCCGCGCGCTGTCACGTGAGTGGCGAGGGCCCCGAGGCCACGCGCCGCCATTTGACGCTACAAGGGAAGCCCCTCAAGGGCACGTCCGCCACGGGCGACGACTGGCCGCGCCGCGAGGCGCCTGCCTTTCATAAATGCACATGCAGTAGAGCCCCTGATATCTGACGCATTTAGCCCCCTTTTCCCTTCGAATGCTCGACTACTTCACAATACCAACAAATGCACATTGCTGTGGTTCTTTAATGTCATATACTAGAAAGCAGAATCCGACAAATGTCCTGTCCTCTCACTCTTTCTCTCTCTCCTCTTTCTCTCTCTCTCCTCTTTCTCCCTCTCCCTTTTCCCTCTTTTTCCCTCTGTTTCCTTCTCTCCTTTTCCCTCTTTCTTATCCCTTTCCCTCTTTGCCGTCTCATTTCCCACTTCCCTCTTTTCCTCTCTTTTTCCCCGTTTATCTCACTTTTCCCCATCTGTTTTTTGCTCTTTTTACCTGTGTCTTTTCTTTCTATATTTCCGCTCCCTTTACCTCTCCCCCTTCTTTCCGTCCCTATTTTTCCCTTTTTCCCCCTCTCCCCCTTTTCTCCTGACTTCCCCGTCTCTCTCTTCCTTTCATACTCTCTCTTCCTTTCATACTCTCTCTTCCTTTCATACTCTCTCTTCCTTTCATACTCTCTCTTCCTTTCATACTCTCTCTTCCTTTCATACTCTCTCTCCTCTCTTCCTTTCATTCTCTCTTTCTTTTCTCCTCCACCTTTTCTTCTCTCCCGTTTCTTCTTTTAATAATCTGTAAATTTAATAATTTAAAAATTTTCAGTTCGATTTAAATTTTCTTTATGAAAACCTTGTCCTGGCAATAACGAACCCACACACAAAAATTATCCAATTTGATGCCGTCGTTCGAAAGTTATGCGCTTACATACATTTCGGAGATTCATATTTATTTATACAGATTATAGAAATTTGTATGTGCAATATATTACAGTGTGTTCTATACTGTATATATTCTTTACGAAACAAAAATACACCCGTACCCCTGTATATATCTAGACGTTTATTTGCTATGACTGATTGTTAGTGGTGCCCGGTGACTCTACTGCTAATATATTTATTCCCGTTAGAGTAGTATATGTTCCCCTTCGTGAGTTAGCGGTAGTCTTCCTCTGCTTGATGGCGAGATCCGACACCAACCTACTGTCGGCGAGCGAGGTTTTTCCCATCCAGGTATCTCCAACTAGCGGGGTACCGACCAGACGGGACAAGCTCTAAGCTCCCACCAGTCTCCCGGCATGTGTGGTAGTGTAGTGCATGTTAGTGTAACTGTGTGTGTGTAAGGGCAGAGGATAGGACAAGGAAGAGGAAGGAAAGATCGCGCGCGGCCGTAGCCCGTTTGTCAGGGAATTGCCCCGGCATTCGCCTACTGTTGATCGGAGAAACCACATAAAATTACTGATCACTGCAGCCGGCAGCTAGAATTCACCCCCAGACACCGACTGAATTCGACCTAGCTAACAAGCTAGAGGCGAAAATCCTTCCACCGTCGGGGTTCGAACCTAGAACCTCCATACTTCAGAGTCACTGCCGTGACATCAGTTGGTGCCCTGAGCCACCTCTCCCAGTCGTTTATTTTCGTTTTTGTTAATTTCTTATTGTTCGGCTGATTTATCCGATTTTTCTTTGTACCGATATCGTGGTTGACGATTGAGGGGGTCAGTGTTGCTTCCTTTTAATGTCTATTTAGCGTAATCATACGAGAACTCTCGCGTCTGGAAATTCGATTAACATCCGCATGAAGGTTCGAAGATGTTAGCGAAACATTTTTACTAGTAAAAAACATATACATTTGTCTTATTTAATCGCGCAGAGTATAAAATGGTCAGTTTAATATCACGCATAATTCGAAATACTTTACATCCCCACCATCCTTAACTCGGATTGCGAATACCAAAAAGATTCGAACACCGAAAACATCCATTTATAACAAGGTGCCCAAAGTACTCATTGCGTGCATTACAGCGAGAGGACTGGAGACCTTCGGCCTTGAAAATTACGTTATAAGCTCCAGAGATGCACAGTTTTTCAGTTACGCCGGATCATGGTTACGAAAAAATTGATAAATCTATTTTCTATTTATAGTAAATTATTTCCTCTAATACGTTGTGTAGTAAGAATCTGTGTTTGGCGTATCCTTGATACCGAAAAATATCTATGTCCGTCCATGTGTCTAGTCAACGCTAAATCCTAAATGGTTCAGCCAATTTTGTCAAAAAATTATGTTTTTATTCAATTTTTTATTAAACTTTGTCCTTGGATAGTGTAAAAGACGCTTAACAGAATGGCAAACTCATCATTTTTGTTCAAATCTCATATTTTTCGAGAATTGCGTAACATCAAGATTTTTATCGTCATCTACCTATAACAACAGAATTGATAGTTTTTCCTTAATGAAATGTGTTCTTTAATGACTGATACTGAAATAACGTCCAAATTTTCAAACCTATGAGTAGTTTTCACGAAATTTTGCGTAAAATATAAGGAATTTTTAAAGAATATTTTTCTCAAAAAAATGTCGCCAATTTTTTCTTCTCACAGTATATAGCGGTAAAAGGTTATACTCTCGATGATAGAAATTTGAACTAGTCGCGGTACTATCTTTATCAATTTAGTTGAAGTAAGACGCCGAAAAAATTTTGAACTTTCGTAATTTTCCAAAATTCAGAGATTTTCAAATCTCCGATGTTTCAAGTTTGATCTATTTATTTTCCTAAACAAAATCAGTAAAAGATGCATATGACGTGCGGGGAAAAAGTGTAATCTGCGCATGTTTTCTTGAGCTCCGGAATTTCTTCCCCCAACCGTTCTCTATACATAGTTGAATGATGATTAAAAGTTCCAAGAAAGCGAGGTCAGCAAAACTTGAAAACAAAAACTTTTCGCTTCCGAGTTATAGAAAACATATTTGCACCTATTAACGAAATACAATTTTAATTTTATAATATTGGTAACAGAAGAGCAACCCATAACTTCGGCTCCGGCTCTGCTCCTTCAACAACTAACAAAATGAGATCTCAAAAAATCCTGCGCAAAATGAAGCTTCATTTTTGTCGAGAAGGAAAAGAAGGATCCATATCAGCATTTTCTCCGTGGTTAACGGAAGCTGAACGAAAAATCTGATCGAATTAGCCTAGTAGCTGAAGCATATTACTTTCGGCCAGACCCACTGGGGAGTATCAATTTTAAAGAAATTCATCTGAACAGTTTACGCAGTAGTGTTGATCACAGGTTAACGAATGAACTGACAGACGTTTTTGCCGTACAACAATGTTTTGGTATTTAGTGCACCCAAAACGTGGATTCTGACTTCACGTGTTCTAGGGAGTGATAGCAACAAGATCTACTTTTCGATGCTTACAATAGATTTTTCTGACAAAAAATGCCACTATCTGTTGCATAATTATAAATCTTTCTCTTTATTAAGTACATAGAAGGCGGTAATATAAAAAACCTGGCAGAAAAGCAAGTGTTGAAACGTTCATAGAAGGTGATAATATAAAAATCCTGTGTTGAAAACAGATTCTAGGTTTAGTTCCATTTCTACCATGTTCTTAGATACAAATCCAGAAGCATTGGTTATTTTTCTCAATAAATTTTTTTGATATGAAGTTAGAGTATTTTCAGAATCCGGTTGGGGCAGACAGAGAAGAGCTTGGCAGGGGCTCGGCGAGCGCAGCGCCGCGCAGCGCGGCGGGTCGGCGGGTGGCCGAGCCAGCGCCTCTGCCTCGCCATGCGGCGCGCCAACCCGGCACACTGGGCGAAGCGGAACGTGAACGCGCAAATCCACTGGACAGCGGGCGTCAGGGGCATGAACATGCCTCAGAGAAAATGAATCATATTTTTGGGGCAAGTGGAAGGGTCGAATTTGATCACTTTTTGCCAACGAACATATGGGGGGAACTATATAAGGAAGTTACACATACCAGGAGCGGTGGCTCAGGGTATGAACTGACGTCACTGTAGTGCCTCTGTCCGGGAGGTCCTAGGGACAGGACTGATTGTGGCAGGGTTTTTGACAATAGCTAGGCAGCTAGGTTGAATTCAGCCGCTGGATGGAGGATAATTCTAGCGGCCGGTTATTCTGATCGGTAGTTTTCCGTGGTTTCTCCGATCAATACCAGGCGAATGCCGGAGCAGTACCCTAACAAACGGGCCATGGACAGCGCGCGATCGTTCCTTCATCTTCCTTATCCTACCCTCTTCCCTACTTACGCATACTTACATGCACTACACTACCACACACGCCGGGAGATCATTCGGCAGCCTAGAGCTTGTCCCGGCTGGGGCGGCGCTCCGCTGGTGGGAGATACCTGGTGGGAGAAGCCGTTTATTGACGGTACGTCGGTGTCGGATCTCAACAGCCAACGAGGGAAAATCACTGCTACCTCCCGAGAAAATACATGCACTCAAGTTACGGGAATAATGACTTTAGCTGTTGACGGGCCCGGAATCATCAATCAATGTAACAGTTGCCCCTAATTGTTAGACAACTCCTCACGTACTACTATTCACAAGGCACAGGAATTTCATTTGACTGCGTCAGAAGGGATCCACTCACTAGTGCCTGATGAGAAATGTCACACTTAAAATCAAATTTCCCACCATATGTTAATTGTCAAAAAGTGATCCTTTTTAACTGTACACGCCCCGAGAACTTAAAATTTCTATGCCAGCCTTGCGTTTACTAGATCACTAAGACAGAGACATCCTCAGCGTCCAGGGCTCAAGGTATCTCGTCACGAGTCGTTTGACGTGAAACCTTAGGTCTGACGGGAAACTCACGTCTGGCTTGAAACGCCTTTCATTTCTGTCTATAAGGGTTAACCGAACCATTCCTAAAACTCAATTATTTCAAAATGACATGTAACTTTAGTATCTGATACACATTTGCAACTACCCGAGCGACCGACTTTGAAGTAATGTTTGCAGAAAAGAAACCATTACTCTATTACGCGTCACTTGATCAGGTGGCACCTCTGTTGCGTCACATATTACGCAATCGGCGTTAAATATAACAGTCTGCATAGGCGTTGTAAATTGACACGGCGTCCATCAATTCGAGCTCGTGTTGATCCATTTGTGTATTTGATCATGAGAAGTAATTCTGTTTACGAGTGTAAGGTTTGCTGCTGAACATTAATGGTTGCTCGGCTTTGGCGCCCGCGCACTTCACTCGTAAGGTCCCGAAATGGCATGAACAGATTCAGGCAGCAAAAAAAAATAAAGGTCAATCGTCGTGCTCAAGTCCCCTCTGAGCACGGTGGAAGGCGTCTGTACACCGCGACAGCAAGCGCAGAAGCTCCAAGCATCAGAGAGTGGATGACCTCGATTGATTGATAGATTAATTAGTGATTCCGGGCGTGTCAACTAATGAAGTCATTAGTCCCGTAAGTGTAGTATGTGTTTCTCATCGGGAGCTGGCGGTGATCTTTCCCCACTGGATGGCGAGATCCGGCGCCGCTCTACCGTCGATTAGCGGGGTTTCCTCTACCAGGTACCACCCACCAGCGGGGCACCGCCCCAGCCGGGACAAGTTCGAAGTCCCCGACCGATCTCCCGGCATGTGTGATAGTGTAGTGAATGTTAGTGTAAGTGTGTGAGTAAGGGGAGAGGATAGGACAAGGAAGAGGAAGGAAAGATCGCGCGCGGTCCGTGGCTCGTTTGTTAGGGTACTGTTCCGGCATTCGCCTGGTGTTGATCGGAGAAATCACGGAAAACTACTGATCAGAGCCGCCGGCCGCTAGAATTCTCCTTCAGACAGCGACTGTGTTCGACCTAGCTCACAAGCTAGTGTAAATCCTGCCGCCCTCGAGACTCGAATCTAGGACCTACCGGTCAGAGGCACTGCAGTGACATCAGTTGATGCACTGAGTCACCACTCCCGGTTGGATGAGCTCGAGAGTCGCAGTGCTGACTCAAATGATTAAGTAGCAGCATGGATGTTACCTCTGCAACGGGAGATCTTAAGGCTCAAGTTCCAACGGTAGCTACGTATTTAGAACGAATTTAACGATTGCCCCAGGCAGTCTGTTTTTATGTGTAGTTTACCGTCTTTTCTCCGAACAATACGAGCAAAATGCCATAATAACCTATCAAACGGTACATGGACCGCGCGCGACCTTTTTTTCGTCATCCTTCATAAGAAATATACGGAGCGAATTTTGATAGTAGGCGCTTCATCGTGTCATTCGATTTCCGCACTTCGTTAATCAGTGTTTTAAAAATGAAAATATATTCAAACTGAAACTCATCTACGAATGCTTCTGATAACCTGTGCTACCGAGAGGCAGAATCACTCAAAAATATAATAAAATATTAAAAAGTACTCGTTTTGTAGATTGCCACAAACGAAACTCAATTCGCGTTCTTTTCGGGTCACGAAAATATGATTGTAAATGTTTAGGGATTCGTCATGGTGAGGTGTGTTGTAGGCGAATGTGTTGCAAATTGGATGATTGTGTTTTTTTCTCCACCTCATCTCCGAACTTTTAGATCTGTCTTAAATATGTTTGTTGCAGTACCTTATAGAAGAGTCTAAACTGCCATCGTAGGGCAAGGATTCATGTGTCCGTCTGAACGTTATAAGTTAAGTAAGTTTAAGTTATTAATTAAAATTAATCTTTAGAGAGGACTTAAAAGCTTTATACGAAGGTTCTAACGTCACGAACACCATATTAATGTTAATTCTAATTTGTTGTTAAATTTTTTGTTTTTATATCACCGGAATCCTGTGCGCGTATTGGATTGGAGCCACTGTGCGCCACCTGCATCCGAGGCTTAACAGTTAAACGAGTTGCATTTTCCGCCCCAGTTAGCATTCAACTGCGCCCCTTTGCAGCTCGCACTTCGAATCGACCTGCTACGCCCCTGTGAACACCACTGGCACCCACTGTCAGCGCGGATCTCGTTAGCGAACTACAAACTACGACGCATCCTCAAGTACGTTGCAATCTGAGGATCTTCGGAGTTGGCGGGTTGCGTGTCACGGCTCGCAACTCACGAAGCTAGTTATCCCTTTGTAGATGGAACCGTAGAGAACTGGCCATTTTCATCCCATTATTTATCATTGTTATGAGTTCGTGTAGTTGGTGAAATAATTTACAATGCTCATCGCAATTATATTTGTCTAATAAAATCTGAGATATTCGTGTATATTGCATTCACCACGCATTCAGAAAGTTGAGGCGCACTAATTATATTTTAGTAGGTATACGAAGTATGAGAATAAGTAGAATAGCACTATAAAATATATTCATTTTTAAGTCAAAATCGAAATTTTCATTATTTTTGTTTTCTTCCCGAGTTCCTGAGTGTCTAAAAAACATAAGATACCTCTCACATAACCTGAAGCTGCATAGTTTTCTATCAATTACTGTGCGCCTTAGAAATTAGTAATATGGATACAGCATAGGCAAGCAGAAGGTTTAACACAAAACTATCTCTACTTTCGATAATCAAATTACACAATTTTTATATAAATATTTTAGTATTTCTAGAGATGCAATGTTTAATAATGCTGGTTCTTGCATCGAGTTTTTTGCACCAGTTTATACAACATCAAATTTAACTAAAAAGGACGTAAAACTTCTTTCTGAAATCTTGATTTAGTTTGAATACTTTTTACTGTAAAATATAGTATGAAATTTTTGGTATTTTTTTTAGAACTTCATAGAATCACCTTCTGGAAATATGCCTCTGACATTCTTTGGCATAATTTTACTGTATATGCTGATTCGTCCAGCAATGACTCAACCAATGACTTCAATCCATACAATTATTAAGCTTGACTTTCCCTTGTTAGTCAACACACTAAAAAAAACCTGAAAAGTTATTTTAATGTTGACCTCTTCTTCGAATGTTAAAATTTTTGATTCAACTACCATGTACTAAACATAATTAAAGAGTAATGTGAGTTAGTAAATAATCGACTATAACAATCACAGTTATAATATTTATTACAACATACCTAAAGTTAACTGTTGTTAACAATTGTAATAAATACATCTAATAAAACTTATTATTTGTGGTTTATTATTTACTAACTCACATTATGGATTACCACAAGATATCTGCCACTATCTCAGAATTTAATAATTAAAGAGCAAAACAGTTGTAGTTGCAGTTGTAAAACAGTTGATTTGACCTCATTAGCTGTACTTCTGCATGACTATCTAGAGATTAGTTTTCACCGGTTACAAATTTAATGTTCTATCAAAAACAAATAGAAAGGGAAAAGTTCTGGAAACAACAAATGCAAAATATTTCAACCATCTGACTTTACTCTTGAAAAACGCTGAGAATAAATTTCCTCGTTGTACACGTTGATCTGCTTGTCCGCACCTGCTTACCGAAAAGTTTGTTTTCCTACTTTTTATTTCCAACAAGAAAAAATTTAATCGGATAACAAACTTCCGAATCATAATGTGGTCTCCGCTGGAAAATGCAGGGCAAAGTGTTTCATATCTTTTATCAGCTACCTGACAACTCTGAAACTAATAATTTGATTTTAGGAACCTCGTTCATATTTTCTTGTGGGAATTTTAGAAAATGGAAGCGCAGTGTCTTGTCCCTAAGTGAATTTTCACTTAATAATTAAAAATACATTTTCAGACTTAATGAAATGAGTTTTTCATTGGCATTTCTCACAACAAGAGTTTATTAAAGGACTGAGCTTATTGTTTTTGTATGTTAGACGTGAAAATGTGGTTAACTTTGAATACACTCTTCCACTTCCATTAATCTGCTTCTAATTGATTTGACCACGTTTTGTCTTAGAATTTCCCCTGAAAATCTAATTTTCTCGGGATTGATCCCTGGCTGTCCTGATGAATTCCAATGCTAAAGTAAACATTTGTCTCTTGTGTGATAGATTTCATTTCAACGTAATCTCTGAACAAATTGACAGCACTGAATTGTTGTCACCTATTTTATTTAATGCATCTAAATTTTCAAAAATGTTATGTAAAACTACACGAGACAAAATATGAATCTCATGATACTTTTACTAGAATTATTATATTTGCTAATGAGTTCTGTGATAAAGTCGATATTTTTAACTCAAGTGTTTATAGCTTTAAAAAATCAGTGAAGGAATCTATTTAGTAACAGTTGAATTACTATATCCCTACATTGTTTTTTGCAAAGAATATCTCCCGTTCAATAAATAAATAAATAAATAAAATACACATTTTTCTCAGAATGTTATAAACCATAATAACTCCAATAAAAGCTTAAAATACATTAAATCTTTTCACAATATATATATATATATATATATATATATATATATATATATATATATATATATATATGATTTAAAAACTATATTTAGGTTTTTTAGTATGACTGATCGTTTATGACAGGTTTATGTGGCTGTCGTTTTCGCTCAGATATCTGAGGGGGGCCTGTTATCAATTCTCACCATACACCGAGCTTATTATGAGCCGCCTGTGAGTGCACTGTTGTTCTTTCCCAAAACTGGACCCCCCCCTAAACGCCTTGCAACCTTGACATGAAAGAATAGAGAGCACAAATTTGGACGTCGTACAAGAATGTGTTCAAAGGAATAGGAGTGGACCCATAGTCATTCATTAATAGAAATAGTAGTTGACAAAGATACACAGTATGAAATACTTCCCAACACGATTCAGTTTCAAAATGACAGAAAATGATTTGCGCACAAACGTTTCATTGTATTTTATTACGTTTTAAAAGCTGCTTATTCTGGACGATTCAGAATAATTTTACCAACTTTTAGGGCGTGTAGAACATTTGAGATGACCACTTTCTTACTATTTGGTGAGAAAACGCATGTAGTTACGCGTGTGACATTTGTTCATATTTGGCATCTTGTTCTGCATTGATGTGTCAGAATCACACATGTCTTTGCTGCGTCAGTATGTCTACGTGCCAAACACTAGTATATAATGTGTTGCCGATCGCTCAGGGGCAAACGTCAAATGCGTAACTACCATATGAGATGCCAATCACATGTTTGTGTGCAAAAAGTTATCTTCCATTCCTACGTGGTCTAGACGTTTGTATGGTTTATCCATCCTCCAAGCTCCTTATAAGCTAAAACTCATTCGGAAACCAGAAAATAAATTAATAGGAAAATGTTAGTACCAAATTTTAACATTAAAAAATTGTATCGGATATTACTTATCCTTTCTACAATACCCATAATTTCGCTTCCAAATCTTTCCACCAAAAATGAAACTGTTTCCATGGTTCTGGTCTTCAAAAGAGTTGCGGATGTATTGCAGTTACGAAACTCCAATGCTTCCGTAAGGTAATTTATAAGTCCCTAAAAATATTACGAGTTAGGAATTAAGAATAATGGATTGGATGTAAGAATAAATAAGATCCCTTGATGTGACCCAAGATAGCTAAAGATAAATACAATACTTCGTAAACTCTACAAACCTAACTAGACGAAAAATTGCGACAGCTGAAACAAAAATACGCGCAAGTCGTCAACTGCCGGTGTAAAAAAGCCAAAGACCTGCAGAACACCTGCGCGATCTGTAATTATGCACAAATAATGCAATGCTTAATGCAGATTGACTTGTGATCTTTGTTTTTCCATTTTATTTCAACTTTCAACAACATGAAACATTATAAATCTATAATTACTCAACTTGCATCGCTGAGTCGCTCGAAGATGTAGTATTTCTAATTTTCATCACTTTCTGCGACTTTAACATCTTACTAAGTACTTAAAAAAATAACATTTAAATCTACACGCAAGTGCAGAAAACTTTTGGAACATCAACATCCATACGGAGAGAAAAACTCTATATTTTTAATATCTGAAAAGTAGCGAATTTGATTTTTGATAACGGAAAATATAAACTTATAAAACATACGTATATGTAATGATTTAGGTATTCGCTGCTGTTGCTCACGGTATCCATGCTACATTTTTCAGTCGATTCATACAATATTGGCCGAAATATAATACCAAAATTTGGCGAGTAAAAATCTTTGATATTTGTTATACAAAAAGTAACATAAAATGAACCATTCTTAATTCATTGTCACGCATTGGACTATATAATCCGAATCCGTTATCATTCCGAATCCCAATTGCGGTACTGTGAGTCTTATGTAGTAATATTCTAAACAAACTAATTTGTGTCACTTTGTAGCATTGCATCAATAGTTTTTCTCGAACTAGGCGACCTATTCTCGTTACAATTTTCGAAAATCTGCGCAGAGAGCTATTGGCATCATAGATAAGAATGGTATACGCAATTTTCAGTAATGTAGAGTTAGCTACAATTTCGTTCTGTGATGTTCACTTACTGGAAATACTCATTGTAAATCAACATCATTCTGTACGACAGCTGGAAGAAAACAAGAAATAAAAATAAGAAATGGCAAGAATACACGAGATAAAAATGGCGTTATGGATATTTTGTGAACAAATGTGAGCAAACTATGACACTGCTTAACATTAGAGTCACAAAAACGAAGATTTTTTCTCGTCTAGATGAATCCCATTATTTTAAAGCTTAGAAAAGAGTTTAAAAAATGTGAATCATTACAAGCGACTGATATATCAAGAAAATACCCTAAATCATTCTTTATAACTGCGTGTAATCTCTTAATCTCACGGATCCATGGCATTGAATTTTTTTCTCATACAATTTCTTAGTTCGCTTTTAAATGGATGTCACTACAATTACTAAAACTGTTTTACACTTTAGATATGTTAATCCCATTAATACAACAATCATAACGCCAAATCCGTTCCTTTGTGGTATTGAGGTTTATTAAGAAAGTTAATGAAGTCGGAAAAAAGAGAGGGAGTTTACCCCCAAGCTCATTAAGCTGAAAAGCGAACTCCGTCGCAAGGGTAATTCGTCTTCCTCGCCCTTCGCGCGAACGACGCAGCCCCGCGCAGTGATTACCCCTAATCGCCGTCGCACCCCCCCCCTCGCCACGCCCCCTCGAGTCACCCTGTGCTGACCACGCAGCCCCGGCTGCCACGCGGCCGCTGTGTTCTGCACCCACGCACCCCCTCGCCCCACGGCGTAGTTACAGGGGGCGGTCCGCTCCGGGTGTCACCATTTTAGGGGTGACACCAATTAGAACATTTTATAGTTGAAATTATATATTTTTTATTTAAAAATGTATAGCAATTATTCTGAATTACATACAGTTTTTATTATATTATAAATAAATGTAGCCTCTGGGATGGCTCATGGGTAGCGTACTGACTTCCCATGATGTGGTCCCGGGTTCGATTTCCGGTCGAGGCAAAAATATAGTTGTAGCTTTCCTTGAAAATCGTCCCTGTTTCTGTAGCTGTGTGACGAAGAAAAGCTCAAGTAGGCGGATCTTGCTAGTTACGGTGAAGAGAATACATGTTCGCCTCATGTCGCTCTTACCCCCAAGCATGGGCATTTAATTAGGTCCAGATATCCAGATATAGGGGACACCGGTAGCTGGCCGGCGAAGTCGGACTACCGACCCAATAACGCCAAATGCATAAATAAATGCTCATAACATAAATAAATGTCATGAGCAAATATACTTTTATTTTTATTAAATAATGTATAGACTATTCAGTAATAGAAATTTTTATGTATAATTTATTGGGGGTGATACCATTAGTTTTGACCGGAGTGACACTAACTGAAGCTAAGCCACTGCCTCGCACTACACCAGCTTTGTCAAGGTCGAGGGGAAGATTATTAGCTTGCATGAGCTCGTGGGCATTGCGTTCAGAGAAACTAGCGGGAGGTTTAAAAGTAAGAGTTGTACAAGTCCGGGATAGCGGTACATCATTGGATTCCTGGGCCATTTATTTTTCTAAGAGAGAGAGAGAGAGAAAGAGGGAGAGGGAGAGAAAGAGGGAGAGAGAGAGAAAGAGGGAGAGAGAGAGAAAGAGGGAGAGAGAGAGAAAGAGGGAGAGAGAGAGAAAGAGGGAGAGAGAGAGAAAGAGGGAGAGAGAGAAAGAGGGAGAGAGAGAGAAGGAGGGAGAGAG
>BLKR01010224.1:0-64331 GCA_011170035.1 Teleogryllus occipitalis
CTTCGAGCTCCCTATCAACTCCGACACTGCAACTCTTAATTTCCGTATAGGCTATAAGCAAATATAGCTTCGACTGCGCTCTTCAACAAAAGAAGTTAAAATTCTCTTTGAATATCATGGAACAAAGTCGTTTCGATCAAAAAATTGCTAAGTGGTACCGCCTATATTATCAAAGAAGAGTTGCGACACTAATCGAAAATTAAACAAACTTACATGTATTGTAGTAGTGTTAATAAATAATTTTTAAAAAATTATCAAAACTCAGCTATTGAGTTCCCGGTGAGACGTTTGTTCCGCAACTATCTCGTTCATGCATGTGCAACCCACACGCAACCATGAAGGTGCTATGGGGGGCTAGGTACTCTACCCATGTTGCACCTACACAAGCGGCAGTGTTTGAAGTTGAGTTATGCGTAAGTCAAGAATTTCGCAATCCTAAAGAAAATTTGACACTTGTCATACGTACGTGAATTTTAACACTCACCATTATCATGTACTGAGTTGAGTTCTGCATTTTATATTCACATACGATGCCGTATGTGAATGTGCTAAATGTTGGGGAAAAACTGAAAATAACGGAAAATCCCGGTTTTCAAATGAAATTCCCGATCTTTTCCCGGTTCTTTCAGCCTTTTTCAAATTCCGTTGTTTGTTTTTTTTTCGTTTTTCAAGAATTCCACGTTTGCTGGCCACCCTGATAATGGCGTCCGCTCAAACCTATTTGTGAAGCACTTCTTCCACTCTGTAGCAGGTACTCAGGAAACCAACGCCCGGAATGTTTTGACTGCTTCTT
This sequence comes from Teleogryllus occipitalis, assembly GCA_011170035.1. Lineage (NCBI taxonomy): Eukaryota > Metazoa > Arthropoda > Insecta > Orthoptera > Gryllidae > Teleogryllus > Teleogryllus occipitalis. The sequence continues at coordinate 794 of BLKR01010224.1, forward strand.
CAGGCAATAAAAATTGCTCATCACACATAATCTTTGATTGATGGAAACAATAATATGTCATTATGTGATAAATCCTTGACAACTTCAAAAATCCTTGAATACAGGCAATGAATCATGATTTCTACATTTTGACTCACTAAACATTCAGGGGCGTGATGCACCGAATGAGCACTGGCATTGCTATGGTTGAGGATGATTCGCCTTTTTCGTTTATTTTTTCTTATCTCACCGATGACTTCCGGCAAACAAATTGTTTGTCAACGTTTACTGTTTTACGATTCTCTAATGCTACGGATCTCGTCGACGCTATGAAACCCACTGTGCGCCAGTTCCATCAGATTCTTCTCTGCACGTGCAACTTTCTAGAGTTGCATTTGTCTCTCTCACTCCTCCCCACTTCCCCACCACTGAGAGGCTAATTACATTCCTGACTGTGGGCAGCGCCTCTCCCCCTCCTGAGGGAGGACAAATGAAAGGCTACGCCCTTTTGCAATACCAGAATGAAATGGCAGCGGTTCATCTTCCCAGCCCAATCGGTCCGGAATCTCAGACGCTCAAAAGGTAGTTCTCGGAAGAAAAGTGCGAGGAATTTCTACACGTTTCCGCAGTATTTGGATCGTCTGTGAGCATTGTTGGTTTGAATGAGGTCTTCTCACAATGTCTGTTGCTATATGGATCTTTTTACTGAAACATAGATTTAGAGGTACACAACTTTAAAAAGCCTGGTACTTATATATTATATGGACTTTTACTAACATTATTATGTAATCATAATAATTACTGTAGTATTTATTTTAATTATAATAAATACAAACTTTATAATTGTACGATGACTACGCAATTTTTAAAACATTTGCTCTACCGTGAACAAAAATTAAAGAAAACATTTGAAGCTGTTTTTGAATTTTTTTAATTGCACTATCTGCAGGAAGAAATTACGTTACAAATATTTTTGTTATCTTTAAGAAAATTGTGCACGAGCTTCTTTAAATTTCTGTTGTTTTAGAAAAAATTTTAAAGATACCGAAAAACATTTTGAACTTTTTATGTTGATCTTGACTTCGTATTATAAATAAAATAAAAAATATAGCTTTGAAGCAGGCCAAATAAAAGGCCAAAACATTGGCTCTGTTAACTAGAGGAGCCACAACAGCACATACTTTCTCGCATGACCGAAATAAATATGTAATATTAAAATATTGTAATTTCTGCCACTCTAAAAGCACAGTTTTAACTTGAAAAAGCCTAATTGCAATTGTCTCTCGTGCTTATCTGCATTTATTTCCAATGTCAGGAAGAGTAGTCATATCTTACTTTTGGAAATGAAACGAATATAAATAATTTGAATGTTACAGTATTTACAGAACGTAATACAAAAAAAGCAAGAATACTTTCTAAAGTCTACCTTGATTGCATTTGAAGTGAGCTTTCAATTTTTAATACCATAATCAGCAATTAAAATTTCTTAAATTATAGAAGTGTGTTCGTTAGTCTTGAGGTAACATTTATTACCTCCCATCAATCTATTTCCTTTCATAAAAATATTATCTACATTATAGAGTTATCACGATCGGCAACAACGGGATGAACTCGAAGAATGTTGAAACCTTTGTGTTGCTATTTTCCCAACTGGCAACGCCTGAAACAAAGCGCGCAAAATTAAAATTTACAATTCCGAACTTTTATTGCAATTTCCAAAAATGTGTACGCTGAAAATAAGACCATCACCATATCTTTACACTTCTTTACTACATACGAGGATAATAATGAAAGACAAAATTTTAAGCCGTTTCTGAGAAAAATTTTAAAATAGTTTTAAAGGCGCCTGTTTCATCTAAAATTACGCAAAAAGTACTCATATTTTCAAAATATTCAACTTCTTTACAAGAACTGTTTTTGATGAACACATTTTGTTGAGAAACAACATTTATCATCATAATTGTAGTTGTAGGAAAACGCCAAAAAAGTTTGAATTTTTGCAATTTTCAACAATTAAAAAAATGTTTTGTTGTGTTTTGAACGAAAAAGAGACCTATACCATTCTCTCAAATGTCATTTATATTATCCACCAACAAAACTTAATAAAAAAATGGTGTCATTTTTTTTTAATTTTGAAAAAGTCCCAGGGACTTCATGTAAAGTATCTCCCAAAATTCAAATATGAGTTTCAAATTCAAGAGACCGCGACACCAACCAGCTCGATTCGGGAATATCAATTTTCGAAAAAATCGGCTGAACGGTTTAGTCACTAGAGTTCACAGGACAGACAGACGTTTTGCGTCAATCGATTTTTCAGAATCAAAGGCCCACAAGACATGGATTCTACCTACACCATGAGTTAGAGGATTTTTATTTCTAAATTTAACAACTGAATTTATCCACTTTTTAGTTACCATGACTCGTCAATAAGAATTTTTCTGCCGAAAATTAGCCGTTTTTCCGCAGCATTAAATAATTTTCTCTTTATAAGAAGCACCTTCTTAAGGGCGAGAAAGAGAAAACAGACCCACTCTCACAATCCCCTTGTGTAGTTTGAACTTTTGAAATTTTCGAAAAATCAGGAATTTGGAACGAAAATGGAGACTCGTGCCATTCTTTTAAGCGTTTTCTACGCTATTGGAGAAAAATATTTAACCTGAACCTTTGGAGACATTTTTGAGAAAATAGAGAAAATGTTTACGAGGCTTTACGAGGCCTCATGTAATATATCACTCAGAACCAAAATATCATTTTCAAACTCTAGGGTCTTAAGTTTCTGCCCTTATCAATTTTGGATAAAATCATCCGAACAGAGGCACCAATGTTCATCACATGCAGATCGTCCAGACATGAGACAAGACGTTTTATTGTCAATCGATTTTTCGATATTCTTAACCTACGCAGCATAAATTCTGATTACACTGAGTTAGAGGTTGTAATTTACTACAAATAAAAACAAACTTTATCTACTTGCTTGTTTTCAGGGAACGACATTTAGAGTTTTTGTGTCGAAAATTGCAGATTTCCGGGGCACGATTACGATATTTTTTCGACTACGAAGTTAGACGAGAAAGTGAAAAGTGCGCTGATTTCTAATGTCATGGTTCAAAGAACGATACAGAATGATAAGAAGTATCAACACTACAGTGACCAATTTTATGCTTGTACTATAACGTTTACAGCTTTGTTGTTGGTCGCAATGAGACCGATAAATAATATTTTAGCCACAGAAATACTATTAATATACAACAACTAGTGTACTTGTGCGGGGACTCTCGCATGTACTCACCCATGTTCCCTATTTTTCCATTTCCGTATTAAGCCTGTAATTATATTTTTCTTCATGACCCTCTTATCCTCCGTCACTTGTTCTATATCTCCTAGTAATGAATAACGATAAAATTCACCCTTGTGAATACAAACTATTGTTACTTAACTCTATTACCAACCAGAGAGATATACATGTGTAATTCAGTCGCTTATAAATTTCAAGTAATTAGTTTAATTGCGCATACAGTTGCAGATTCTACAGGCTCTGCACAGGTGGGGTAGACTCCAGAAACATTGAAACAGTAAAAAATGTAATACAATGTTCAAGATCTCATCCTGTAGAATACGGTGTGAGAAACGGATCTTTGAGGGCCAAGTCCTTAAAATTTTAGTTTTTAAGGCCCTAAAACGCTTCATTTAGGAGTTATATAACGATATAGATTAAAAAATCAGGTTGTGTTGCGGGTTGCATTTGACATGAATATTTAGATGCGTTTTCTTTTAAAACAAATCCTTTATATTTTAAGTCAAAGAGCAATTCTTCACGTAAAAATTATTAAAAATTTACGTACATTTCTTTTTTTAGGGACATAAAGATTAGCTGCGTGTGAGAGCTGCAAAAGGCATGAATACTACTGAAATAATATAGGAGGCGATAATATTACATTGCATTTTCCTATGAAACGTGAAATGTTAATGTTGGCATTATATATGCATGAATGCTCCAATTGTAATTATGTAAATGCAAGTTAATGGATGTGATTAGGCGGAAGAGCGGTCCTAATTTCCTGAATTTCGCCAATACTGATGTTGGTGACCATTATTATTATTATTATTATTATTATTATTATTATTATTATTATTATTATTATTATTATTATTACTATTATTATTATTACGTAAAGTACCCGGTGTTGTCCGGGTAATTCAGTAACTAAGTCATAATTTATCATAGTAAATTATTAAATTATTAGACAGAAAGAAGAATTCTATTTATTCATGTCCTGCTGCAGGGCCTACTTCTATCCCACTGCTCCACCCAGCTACTCCTGTCTTGTCTTGCCCCTATCTGTATATTTACGGTGTATCTCACTCAGGTTTGCACTAAAAAGTTAACATATTCTTATTGAGAGTTCCAGTTCCAAAACATTGTTCATTTTTTAACTAAAAACAATAAACAAATCTGAACTACCAAATAAAATACTTGTAGACTGACGTTTACTCTTTTTGTAGAGTTTTATATTTAATACCAGTACTTTCAATAAATTGACACACTGTAAAATTCTTTTTTATATTTTTTCTTCCGTCGTAATCATAAAGGAAGGTTTAAAATGCATCTCCTGCCAACTTGTGACCTTGAAGGGATTTATGTTTTTAGCGGAGTATAACATGCCAGAGTTCTCGCACAGGTACGCTAGTAGATCGTTCCAGAGTAATGGATATAGATGACATAACAGATATAGAAAGATATAGAAACAAAGATATAGATGACATAACAAATATAGAAACGTAATTAATGAATCATAATCATAATCATAATAATAAAAGTAAATGAAAATATCTATGTTGAAACGTAATTGCCGATTTTTATAATTATTCTGAAGACACAAATACAGAATGTCCGGGGAGGAAAGTCAAAAATTGGCTCTTCAGACACTTTGAAGCATATTTTGTTGAATAAACAACTTCGATATTGTGAATGGTATGCCGCTTTAAGTACTCAAAAGTTGGTTTTAAAAAAATCTTTTTGAGCAAACATTTGCATTTCAGAAGCAAAGAAACCTTCCAGAGACATGTAAATTGTCTCTTATTTTTTAAAAAAAATAGTATATTTGTTCAGAAAGAAAAATAATCCATGAACAAAAAAGTTCCCAATGTACACAGTTCGACTGCTTTTTTATTTCTCGGTTCATTTTTCTTTCTGAACAAATATATAAATTTCTTTGGTAAATAATAAAGAATTTACATGTTTTTGGAGGGTTTCTATGCTTCTACAGAGCAAACTTTTGCCTAGAAAACATTTTTTTCAAACCAACTTCTGCGTTCTTATAGTGACACAGCCATTCATAATATCCAAGTAATTTATGAGACAAACTATGCTTGAAATTGTCTTTAGAGATTATTTTCGAATTTTCGACGTATTCTCCCCGGACATCCTGTATATGTTTTAAGCCGTGTGTGCTAGTAACATATAGTATAAAACTTATTTTTTAGGTAAATTAATTCACCACACCATTGCAACATAAGAACAATATTAATCCACCACCATGTACATTAGTGTACACAATAAATTAACAATATACTAAACTACTTAACAAAAAATATTACCTTCAGTATATAATCTGAATTGCTTCATACTATGGTGAATAATAGAAACCAAGGACTCCCACTTTTTTATTTGCTTAGATATAAATATTTTGAGATAAATGAATTTTTGTATATATTTTTGCAGAAAAAATTGATGAAATGATTCATTGGGAGTAATTAAAGTGCAAAACAACAGTATAGACTAGTCTTCATATGTAAACGGTCAATGCTCACTTACTGCCCGAGGAGAAACACGCACAATACTCACGGGACTAATGGCTGTTGACGCGCCCGGAATCACTAACCAACCAACCAAATCTAATTAAATTTCAATAAAATATGGTGTACGTATTTGTCGAGTAACACTCTGTTAAATTTTCGGCCCATAAGTGCAATAAAAGTCTCAATTCTGTGAGACATTTACTACATTGTACTAAATGGTTCCATCTGTTAGTATACCTGATTGAATATACTTAATAACATTGAATACGACGTCGATGATAATCACATTAATGCCAGATTCATGTAGCCACGCAAACGCCAAAGGGATCTATAATTTCGCTTGTAACCGTACGTCTTGTATAATGGTTCCTCTGGGAATCTTTTTCCAGATTGCAAGGCACTCATCTTTGATAATCCGTGTCTTACAAATAGCAATCATTCTCGTACAAAGGTTTTGCCTCTACATGTTATGCTTACGTGATATTTCATTTTAGTTTGCGGAAACTCGAGAATAATTTCATTATGAATAAATAAAAAGCTACTTGTAATCCCTGATGCTTAATTAGTGCAAATTATCGTATATGAATGGGTCATAAATGAAGTCAAATCCAGTACTGCGTAGTTACCATATTTAATATGATGTGTTGGTATTATGTTGATAGTTGTGATAATCTGTGAGTAAAAAATACAATTAGTTTTTAACTCTTCATCAAAAAATAAATAATTGAGAATAGTATTTGCAGAAACATTAATAATTTTGGAATATTTAAAGAGTTGGTTAAAAAATTAAAAACATTTTAAATAATAAAAGAATCGTCCTTATCGTTCTGAAACAAAATATTTTTTGTTTGCTTATTTAAGGTCGCATTAACTACGAGGTCATTAACGACCTCTATTGATTAACAATAACGGTATCTGTATACTTAATGAAGTGATTTGGTGAAGTTGAGGGATGAAATAAAGAACACAAATACAACCATACTCGAGGTGGGACTCGAACCCGCGATCCACGAGATACCAAAATCTTTGTAATTCTCAAATTGTCTGTTTCCTGAAAGAATCATTATTCTTAAAACTCATTCCTTCTCCCTACCTACATTCAATTCCATTGGCAAGCGCAGCGTTACGGAACTCCTTTGCTCTGATTGATACATTAACAATGATTGATAGTCTAAGATAAGGACGGACATAAAGAGCATTCCTACTCACTTTATCTGATGAGCTTCTGCAGCGAAGTACAATTTTTCTTCTTTTCCTTCCCCACACTGCCAGCAGGTCAGGCGCTGCTATCGGAGAGTTGTGTGTTCGGAGCGTGAGAACAGCTCGCCCTCGTCGGGATGTGGATGGCAGCGCTTTGTTGGCTCCCGTGGAAGACGTCAGACATAACATTTGTCTCAAGTTAACTCCCCCTGAGCCCGAGAAGGCTGCACACATACAGCAGTACACATTACGTACATTTTCCAGAAGTATTCTTTGGAGTGATGCGTGTGGTGTTCGCGGAATCTAAAGCTACCTCTAGCCTCCGCTGCACTGAATGTTATAGGTCTTTACCAAATAAATCTATCTATCTATCTATCTATCTATCTATCTATCTATCTATCTATCTATCTATCTATCTATCTATCTATCTATCTATCTATCTATCTATCTATCTATCTATCTATCTATCTATCTATCTATCTATCTATCTATCTATCTATCTATCTATCTATCTATCTATCTATCTATCTATCTATCTATCTATCTATCTATCTATCTATCTATCTATCTATCTATCTATCTATCTATCTATCTATCTATCTCATCTCTATCTATCTATCTATCTATCTATCTATCTATCTATCTATCTATCTATCTATCTATCTATCTATCTATCTATCTATCTATCTATCTATCTATCTATCTATCTATCTATCTATCTATCTATCTATCTATCTATCTATCTATCTATCTATCTATCTATCTATCTATCTATCTATCTATCTATCTATCTATCTATCTATCTATCTATCTATCTATCTATCTATCTATCTATCTATCTATCTATCTATCTATCTATCATCTATCTATCTATCTATCTATCTATCTATCTATCTATCTATCTATCTATCTATCTATCTATCTATCTATCTATCTATCTATTCATTCATCTATCTATCTATCTATCTATCTATCTATCTATCTATCTATCTATCTATCTATCTATCTATCTATCTATCTATCTATCTATCTATCTATCTATCTATCTATCTATCTATCTATCTATCTATCTATCTATCTATCTATCTATCTATCTATCTATCTATCTATCTATCTATCTATCTATCTATCTATCTATCTATCTATCTATCTATCTATCTATCTATCTATCTATCTATCTATCTATCTATCTATCTATCTATCTATCTATCTATCTATCTATCTATCTATCTATCTATCTATCTCTCTCTCTCTCTCTCTATATATATATATATATATATATATATATATATATATATATATATATATATGTCTATAGATATACGTATCACCAATGAAAATAGTGTTTGAGGGAAGAAATTCTACAAATACAAAATGTTGTCATTATGTGTTTGTATTCCATTAGGACTCAATTTGCATGGTTTATTTACCAATTTATTATCTTAAAATTTAGCTAATGAGTATATTTACTAAATAATATGCTTCGTTATATTGATGAACAAGGAAACAACTAAGAATGTTATTAATGACTTGTAAAGAGATGAAGATGCAGTAATTCTCACCATTGACTTGACAAGTTTGATGGAATGTTCGTCAGTATCATCCGTGCATTTCAGCTTCATGACAAAATTGTACAATATATTGATTTCTTATTTTTTCTACAATGAACTCGTGTGATACCTAGTCTGAAATAAAATTCAGCGAGTTTTCTTTACAAATAGTTTTAATGCTGATCTCCATTGATTCCCCCTTAGCAATTGATGAGATATTAGATATTTTCACGAATAATATCTTTATGAAATCTTTCCAATAAATAAGACAAATTTCAAAATGTTGCTTCCATTAGAGTCTGTACACTGACAAAATATGTATGTTTTAATTATTAATTGTAATGTGATTAAATTGAATTTTGTAATTGAAGTGTTGTAATTACTTCCTTCATTTGTGTAACTGTAATATTACTCATTTTTAGCAGTTGATTTTTAGGGGAAAGTTTTCAACAACTTATTGTGTAAGTTTGTAAGTATAAGTTTGAAATTATCATGGTAAAAGAATTACAATTTATTTTTTTCTCACCTTTTTCTTTTCTCCCTTTTCACACAATCAACATTGTGAATACAATTTTAGGTGTTCAAATATAAATGTAAAATTATTCCTCTTTTTACGTTCTTAACAAAAGCGTTTTACTTAAAAATTAAAATTTTGAAGTTTAATCAAGTTCGTATTATTTAATTTTTTTATATCTTGATTTCTATTCGAATCCAAACAGTATATCTATTTGCAAGGCATAGTAATTGTCATCCATATTTTTTTAATGTATTGCTTCTCGTTCGTCACTTGTGTCTTTCGAGAATTTTAAAGTATATTAGATTATTAAATGACCGTCTTTAAGTCTAGATTGGTTTTCTTCTCTGAATTTTGAGTTTTGACTAATGTAGAGGCAAGAAGGTAGATGGGGGATGGATGGGTGGGAGTAATGCCAAGAAGTTAAGGAGGTTTGAATCGGTCTTTTTGGCATCTTGATTCAATATAATGTGTGTAGTTGTTTCTGCCTATCTTAAACATTTTTGTGCTGGGATAGTTCGGTAATCTGTTGAAGAAATAGTTGGTCAAATGTTTTTACGTCTCCTTGAATTCTGGTTCAACTAGTTCTCGTCAGATTTGTTGATTGGGGATAAACCATTTTGCATTTAGTGTTGATTGAAAAATAACTATTTTGGACTGTGCTTAGGTCATTGATAGTGCTTGGTGCAGCTCTTCCTCATATTCGGCTGACATTTGACATTGTTAGTATTATGACTGATTTAAAGATTAATAATCTGCATTCTAATCTCAACGGTGAACGTCTTTTTATAATTGGTGCTAGATTGAAGATATTACTTTTTGTTTTGTCAGTGACTGCATTTATATGGTAATTCCAGATAATTCTCTTGTCGAAGAGTACGTGTACTTACTTTCACGGGGAGTTTCAACATAGAATTTTTGTTCCTTGGATTACTATTTCTTGAGTATTTTTGGGGGAGGGCAGAGAGTAAATATTTAGAATTTGCTCTTGTGGATTGATTGTAACCCTCTTAACTTACATAACCATGTCTTCTACTAAGTATAGTATACAGGCCCTGACTACAAAATGCCTCATCTCGGAACTACCGATTATCTAATTGAAACCATATCAAGTTTCATCTCGAACAGAGAATTCATAGTTAAAATCAACAGCATCTAGAATATATCCAGTCAACACAGGTATACCCTCAAGTATCAGCACTATTGCCAACAACATTCTCCTGTTATTTTCTGCTACGACATTTCATCGGAAGGAGACGCAAACAGCTGCTGATATAGTGCAAACAAATGCTGACGATGTTCGTAGTGCGCTACAAACTCGCATTATACTGAGGCTGCAGATATAGCTTTTTGGGAGAGCTACATATGTTCGGGTCGAAAAAAAGATTGTTATCGTCTTTTAATTCTTTGACGCAAGGGAGCGTTCTGGTGCCCGCAGCCATGTGCTAACACGTACTAGCTGCGCGAGTGTGTGGCAACACAGCATAACCAGACCTAGAGGAGTCATTATAAATAAATCGAAGTATGAATGTGACATGGAAAAACAAATCTTCATACTTCTTTAAGAGAATTTTGTGGGCACGTAAAAACTGTGTTGCAGAATGCCTCATAAGGTGCACGATCCACCGTCATATTCAGATTTATTCTCCAATACCCTTGGTAATGTGGGTGACATGGGGAGCTTTTCATGAAATGAAATGAAATAAATAAAACAACGCTATTAAGGTTTCTGAAGTGACTTAATGATCACTTATTATTAGGGATTCGGTAGTCAAAAAAATGTTCTCTGAATTACAAGTACTTGACAAAGGTGGAAGTGAAATAATTATGAGTAGTTTTTTACATTCCTAGTTGATGAGAGATTTAATGAATATGTTAAATTTGTTTTGTATTAAACGTGTGCGGTATAGCTTACAAAGACACATATGCAAGTACATATTTGTATTGTAATTGTATGTAAGTGCATAGTTGTATTGTATAGGGATTCGGACGTTGACATTACAACAAGTTTTTTGTATATATATGTTATTTGTATTGAACAGCTTGCGCCATGGGTAAATATTCTAGAACCCTTGAAAAGCAAATAAAAGAAAAAGTGGACTGACCCCTTAAAAATATTGATGACAGTGTGTGTCTGTGTGTGTCTTCTGAGACAATATGTGCCCAGCAGGATATCTGTACAACAAAGTTGAAAGCCAAATGAAGACTGGTAGCAGTTGGTACCTCATTGCTTCGTCTCGACTATTTACAAAATTTACAGGCGATAAAAAACTGAATTACAAAATGAAAATTCTCTTTATACGAAAATCCTTCTATCCTTCGGTTGGTCAGAGCAATCTACAAGCACTAATAATAATAATAATAATAATAATAATAATAATAATAATAATAATAATAATATAAAAAAATAATATAAAAAATAATATAATACTAATAGTAATATAATGAAATTAAAAGTAAAATACTAATATAAAAATAAAAATTAATAGAATAATAAATAAAAATAATAAAAATATTTTCTATAAAATTGATACTAATACTTTATAACGAGTTAACATACCAGTTTTCTAAAATCAGTTGTAACTTATAAACTTTTATAGTAATTAATTAATTAAAAATTCTATCACCATTTTCAGGGGTATTGCTATCGAAAGCTTCTCAGATACGGAACATGAGCGGAGTGCGCGTCGACATGAGCTTTGATTCTCGATAACCTTAGCTGATAGAAATTCCGGAAGTTGGCGGTGACTGATTCAAAAGAAATGGAGTTAAGAGGAAGTATTTACACTAAATCTTTCTATTTGTAAGAAGTCAGCATGGAAATTCCTTTTATTCAGTGAGACAACTCAACATTCTCTTTCCAATTTGCAAAGATACCAATTTTGATAATAATGGTGAAAGCAGGGTAACACATTTTACCAGAGATGAGATTAGCAGTACTAAAGGATGAAGTATAGTACCTGAATGAAGCATCGCTGACGCTTTAAGCTGTTTTGAAAATATTTTCAAATGTTAAAAATAACTACTACGCAAGTCAAGAATGTGAGACGCAACTCTTCTTGTCGAATGCTCTTCCGGGCTTCAGCCACTCTGCACCCCACAATGTGGTGTTGAAGAACCTAATCCCAACGCTACTTGAAGAGTTGTTCTTAGGAGTCCATTCTTTCAACGTAACTGGCTGATTATTAAAGAAAATGTGTACATTTACAAGCTCTTTATTATACAACATATTGTAACGAATATTGCGTTACCTGCCGGCATCACCACGAGGTACCTGTCTGCGCGGATTGTGTCATCGCCCCCCCCCTAGATTGTCCCAGGTTTCGCGGGTCGTGTCGCAAAATCGAGAAGATTCTCGACGGCGCCCTTCGAGTATAAATACGCGGCGGCCGGCGACCGCGGGTCAGTCTTAAGTTCGAAGTGGAAGCTGAGCTGTGAAGTGTGTGCATCGCGGTGAATAGCAGTGCAGTGATTGTGCTCAGTGACGTGAACCGCGGTCAGTGCATTGAACTGTGGTCAGTGCATAGCGCTGTGCGACAGTGTAAGAGAAGTGAACAGTGTATATAAATACTGAAGAGAAGTGTGACGTATAAAGAATTATCAATACTCCTATTCTATAATGCCATTCTTTTAAATTTATAATGGGATATAATTGTGTTGAAATTATCCTTCACAAGGGGTGTATCCCATTTGCACTATCGTTAATGCTACACATAACAAAATTATCTTGCAAAACGATAATTATCTTAAGGGGTGGCAACACTGACGCTGAACCAGTTCTTTTCGAGGATTCAAGACCTAAACCGCAAAGGTAAGCGGCGGTGTCTGAGTGATATCATCGACTGAGCGATACAGAACAGTGACCTGTTTCATTTCGCATAGGCAACATGTGCAAGAGTACGGGTTCGAAAGTGGGGGCTCAGCCCAGTGGTGGGGATCGTGGTTTCCGTGGCCACTGGTAGATTGCAGCACTAAAAACACAAAAATACGTTTTAGGAGATTTCTTAGAATTTTCTGGTTGGATTCACAGAAACAAATCGTCAGTTACCTCCAGGAGTCTGGCCGGGAGCGGTAGCTCAGTGCATCAACTGATGTCACTGCAGCGCCTCTGACCCGGAGGTCCTAGGTTCGAGTCCCGACGGCGGCAGGATTTTCGACACTAGCTTTTCAGCTAGGTCAAATTCAGTCACTGTCTGGAGGAAAATTCTAGCGGCCGGTTGCTCTGATCGGTAGTTTTCCATGGTTTCTCCGATCAACACCAGGCGAATGCCGGAGCAGTACCCTACCGAACGGGCCACGGACCGCGCGCGATATGTCCTTCTTTTTCCTTGTCCTATCCTCTCCCCTTACACACACACACACACACACACACACACACACACAGTCACACACTAACATGCACAATACTTGCACCGAACCCGGTCTCCCAGACCTACCTTTGCTTACCTGGGCTCGTGTGGCCGGCTAGCTCAGGAAGCATGTAGAGTAAAGAAGAATAGATGGTGGACGGATTTAAAAAAAATGATGAATTTAAAATAAAATTATTGAGAACACAAATGGACTTTAATGAAAAACTTAAATTTTAAGCATACAAAAAATCAAGGTCTTAGTAATTACTTCTTCTATTTTTATGCTATAAAACTAATATATTACAGGGAACTTAATAATGTAAGGAAGTCGCCAATGCGCGGCGAGCACTTCCTTGATAAGAGTTTCTTTAAACAAGCGTCGCGCCTGAAGGGCGCACTGAAGATCTTGCCGCAGCTCGACAATCAAAACACAGTCACCGTTCGCAGGCAGGTCCGCTGGGGTGGGCAACCTCTACAGGTCGCCGAACCTCACACCAGGCGGCGTGTCCCGTGGGTGTCGGGGAAGGCCCTTTGAGTCCCGCGTCGGCGGCGGTGGTTGCGGTGGCGTAGCGTGACCACGGCGACGGCGGCAGCGGCGAAGGCGGTGGTGCAGTGATGAAGACGACGAAAGCGACGACCAAAAGCGACGACAGCTCAAGATTCAGGTGTCCAGCAACGCGATTATACTCGTCGCGTGAATTGTGACGGGCGAAGCGGGCGTGATCGGCAGAGATCAAAAGAGAATATATTCGACAAATGAGCAATAGGAGGAACTACTCGTCCTCAATTTAAAGCAAAAAGGGGCACTGCCCTTCTCCGGCTCTACTGCTCTGCGAGCTGAGCGCACCTCAGCGCTCACCTCTCCTACCCTTCTGCTCCGCCTACCGGGATCTCTCACACCGTTCTGATCTGGCTGCTCGGCGCATGCCAGCGCTCGCAAGTCTTTTCTCCCCCCCAGTTTCCCAAATGTTCTAGAAGTTTCCAAAATTTTTACAAAATGTGCTTCTATTGGCAAAAGGTTCCTACGTCTTACTTAAATTTGGTCCAATAATATCTTGCGTTTCGTCGGTGTGTCGAGCGGAATTTTCCATGAGGCGCTCTCACTCGCACACTTTTCGTAAATAAACGCAGGTGGTCCCTCCCAGAGTTTCCAAACTGCGCAGCCCCCCTTCCCAGCTAGATCCCCAGGGATAGACCCGCGTCGGCGTTGGCGAAAACAAACACAGTTCCCCCCTTTTTGCTTGGCGCCGAGATGTCGCGACAGCAGTTGTGCGTAACGAATCAGCCGCCCGACGGCTCAGAAAAGACGCAAAAGCGCCAGGCGCGTGGTTACGCAACATTTTGTTTCGATTAGCCTGGGTATAATATTCGGTAACATTACAATACTACCACATATTCCGGGAGACCGGTCGGGAGCTTAGAGCTTGTCCCGGCTGGGGCGGTGCCCTGCTAGTGGGAGAGTCCTGGTTAGGGGTAAATCCCACTAGCCGACGGTAGGTTGGCGCCGGATCTCGCCATCCCGCGGTGGAAGATCACCGCCATCTCCCGATAAAAGAACATGCACTACACTATCGGGACTAATGCCCAAAGCAGTTGACGCTCCCGGAAACACGAAAAATCAATCAATCCAGGAGTCTGCTACGCGTCGAATGACACCTCATTTGTATAGATTGGTGGAGAGGAAACGGTCTAACCGTGAGTGACAGACGAATGGACAAACGAAAATTACTCTTACAATATAAGGATTGTCAGAATATCAGAATTTCAGGCTGGCTTTAGGAGAGACTTCGTGACCACCGACAATATCTTTGTGTTAGATACCCTAGTAAAACAGGCGCTTGCGGGTGAACGGGGTCATTTATATTGCAGTTTTGTGGATTTCGAAAAGGTGTTTGACTCTATCAATAGGGAAGCTTTATGGCTGAAACTATATGAGCTAGATATCTCACGTAAAGTTTTAAAAGTGTTGCAGAGCATGTACAGAGAAGTAAATTTCTGCGTCAGGTGCAGTGACGGAAGTACAACGCGAAAAATAAAATCGACAGTAGGAGTAAGACAGGGCTGTCCTCTCTCACCGCTATTGTTTATCTTGTTTATAAACGATTTATTGACGTGGGTACAGGAAGCGGATACAGCTGCGCCAGAAATTTATGGCCTGAACATTTCCGGACTACTATACGCTGATGATTTAGATTTATGTTCGGAGACTATTGAGAGTTAACAGAAAAGTTTAAAAATCCTAGAAAGGTATAGTGAGACATGGGGATTAAAAGTAAATATTAAAGAAACGAAAATAGTTGTCTTCAAGAATGGGTTTATCTGGGGTATCAAAGGGAAATGGTATTACGCCCAGGAGGAGATAGACCGTGTCAAAACGTTTGCATATCGTGGTTCAAAATTTTTCATGAATGGGGTTGAAATAATCACATAATGGCGGCACAGTAAAGGAAGAATTGCGCTTAAAGAAATCGTTTCTGCAGTGTGCAGGGATCCGGAATTGCCTTTAATGGTGTACGTTACAATGCTTAAATCTCTTGATCTCCCAGCTATGAATTATGGAGCTGAAATCTGGGGAGTGGGTAAGATAGATCAACTAGAAAGCGTCGAAACAGATTATTTCAAATTAATTCTAGGAGTCTAGATTAAGAGCAAATGCCGGAGTCTTAAGAAAGGTCGGTAGTGTAGTAATTTCGAAAGATTTTAAAATGAAAGCCATTAAACTTTGGATTAAATTAGCTGGTGAACAGGCTGACACACTTATACATAGGTGATTTAGACTGCAGTTACAGGGAAGCAACCAACGCTACTTGTCATACAAAATTAAACTGCTACTAGAACGTGCATGTCTGGGAGACGTTTCTCTGGAGATGGTGGGAGATTTGGGAACACGTGAGATAAAACGGCTAATTTCCGATAGACTTGCGGATATTAAAAGGAAATAGATCTTGCCAGCAACGGCCGAAAAACGTTTGCTAGTTGAGCAAATTCACGCGAGTCCGGTATGGGGTCGCAAAAGTTACGTACACACACTTCGAAAGGACTCAAGAGGGGGATACGCTTGTTTCAGGGTCGAGGGGTGGATGCAACGTAGATTAAAGGACTTTAATGGCATCTGTGTGCTTTGCGGTGATAGGGGAGACTGGATCCACATCCTTTTAATTTGCTCTGCGACCGAAACATGGAGAGGAAAATGGATAGGAAGGGGAAATTACTACTTCCAAAATAGGAACGTAACGTTCGCCCAAATCATTTTAGGTGATAAAAGGTCTACATTCATAAATTAATTAGGAACATTTCTAGGAAAGGCTCAGGCTATTAGGGAAACTGAAATTAGGGAGTGGGAAAACAGCAGCGGTTTAACCTCAAAAATGAAATTGCGTTTATTGAACTTTTGCAAATACTATGACACACGGTATACTTGAGGGCATCTGTTTCTGCCCATTTCGTGTCTCTGGGTCAATTCCCCTGGCACCAGTAGTCACCCGAACTTACCCTTCGCGGCGTTCGGTAGACCCACAGTACAAGAGTAACAGAGAGACCATCTTAATTTGTAAGTTGTGGACATACAAAGTTGTGCAGAGAAAACTCGCAGTATGGATTCTCTTCCTGAAGGTTTGTAGAGTATTTTCATGTTTGTTTTATAATGCATTAATGCATAATACCGACGTGGGATGAAATATTAGAACGCTTGAAATTAATACAATAATTTTAGTTACACATAAGTTCACGTAGGCTGAAAGTTACCAATTTCGCAGAATTCCGCGATGTTTCTAATTTCATTTACTAGCTGAATCTATCCTCTTTTGAATCCAGTTATAAAATCATGCCCCAACTTGCCCCATTAGTAATTACAAAGAATTAACTTTTCGTCAAGCACGCGTGACCGCCGAATATGACTCGTCGAGATCCGTCCTGAGAGCGGGAACTGCTTTTACAATGCTGTTTCTAGCGGAAAATTTTGATCCCTTTTACTGAAATAACAAATTTACTCAATATTATAAACTAACAAATGAGTATTTTTAATTTTTGTAACAGATTATGACTATTCACTAATATTACATGAACATAATATTTATGTACATATTACATCTTCTGGACTGGATTACACACATTTTATTTCATTAAAAATTGTACATAAAGTAATAGTTACATAATATGTGTCATCAAAACTCGTCTTACGGAAGGGTATGCGCTCGATGAAAGGTCAAATACGTACGTGATTTCAAAGAAACTCATCATAACATTTTTTAAAAATAAAATAAATCAAAAATACAATTGATCGTAAAGTAATATTTGTTTATTTAACTCCTGAGATACATACTAACAATTATCCATATTATATTGTTATTGTTATAAAATTAGTATTATATTATTTTTATGAAATAATACTGCAACTACAGTTTGAATATGGTCAAGAAACTTATTCAAATGCAATTCAAAGAAAAATAGTCTGAATGTAAAGCTTTCCAAACAAGATTATGGTATAAGCAACGACAGTAATTCAGCATGACGCTGTTTTGAGAAATCTATATATTCCTCAGAAAGAACCCTAGAAATATGTTTCCAAATATTCATGGTAATACATGCAGAGAATCTATTCACAAAGATATAAGACAGTATGGAGAAGGATTCTCGCGAACATGTTCAAGACTGCACCCAATCTAGGAGATGTTTACTCGCCTGTTGAGATCTTCTGTTCCTTTCATTTCCAGCTTGAGGAATGTTCTCAAAAGGAAGTGAAAATTCTTGAACAAATATGCTTTGTTTCATTTGCCTGAGCCAAATATCACCGTAGGGAGAAATGTACCCTAGTGAAAAATGTGATCTTCCTTTCCGGTTCTTCGGACACTGTATATGAATTTTCTATGGCAGAGGGCATGAGATGGCATTAATACCATCCTTCTTTATGCCAAATGTTATCAATTAATATGTAAGTAATCCCTACGGTTTTCTAAAATCAATTTTGTGAATTGATCAGATTTAACCAAGTTTATAAAGAAAAATATCTATTTATTTTTCACAGATTTAAGAAGTGCATTATTCTGGTATTATGTTACCAGCTCCCTTACATTATAAAGATAATCACAAATAAATTTGGTCGTCGTAGAAAACATACTATAGCTCTCAGAGGTTTTGGCCAGGAAATCGCCAAAATGCACCACTGTGCGACGGTAGGTCGGCGCGGGATCTCGCGATTCAGCGGGGGAAGATCACCGCCGTCTCCCGAGAAAAAACATGCACTACACTAACGGGGCTAATGACCAGAGCAGTTGACGCGCCCGGAAACACGAAAAAAGCAATCAAACAATCCTGCTCTCTCTCTCTCTAACCTATTCTTTTTTTATTATATCCATTAAATAAGTGTTATTTTAAATGCTAGCCCTGATATGTGCGTTACGGAGTACCATCATAGAAAATTTTATAATTAGGTCGTGAGGGCGCGGAAATCCACAGGAAATCAAAACAATAATTATTATTATATGAAAAAGGAAAGGAAATCATCAATAACCCAGTTTTCGTGTAAATATCAGCGTTCTGTCTTTTATTGCCGCTTTCCTCAGAGATCTCCTTGCTAATAAAACAGAACACAATACAACACAAGATAACAATGTAACAATATTCCTTACGTACTATTATAATTATATTTACATTCACGCATCATACACTTACCTCCATTTTCATCCTAACTTCATTAATTAATTATTTACTTAACGATAACGAAATTCAAGTAACAAAATTTATTCTGACATACTCATTATTAAACAAAATCGTAACATTCTATCTCCACTAACTTAATATTTATTACTTCCTCGCGCGAATCAAATTTATAATATTTTATTGCATTAATATTTCATTTGCTCAAAAACCGTTTTGCTTGAATAAAATTTACAATACTTTATCTGTTAAATTTCTTTTACTTAAAGACAATGTTTGCGTGAATAATTTCCATAATATTCTATTTGTTAATATTTCTTTTAGTCAACAAAATATTTTGCGTGGCCACGTCTTAAAAGAATTAAACTAAAACACATGTCTTGGCCTTCCCATATTAGCTCCAATGTAGAATCAATTATAATGTTTATAACTACTTCCCTTTCGATGCACTCAGCGATCTTGCTCTGCACAATTCCATTTTCTCCTTTCACCAAAGTGTTTGTTCTACCATTAATTAATTGAATTCGCGTAGTCAACATATTCCAAATACAAAGTTATACTACACTGCATTTTACATTAACATTACAAAAAAAAGAACAATTCGACTCTCATGAGAATCTACAACGCGACCCGCTACCCACGACATTCACTAGCATTCTGACCAATTTTCATCTCCCGTTTCACTAAAACAAAAGACGGTTTTTCTTTTATTATTTTTTGTTAATTAAAATTCACTAATTCCGTGTAATTGTCTTTCTACAATGCATAGTGGTTTTTGTTGTCATCTACCCGTTTCACAATTAATTTCACTGTTCTTACTTTGTCCCTTTAACATTTTTTTTTTAATTCAACACGTTTTTCACTGATTCTTTATACGCCATTTTAAACAGATGACCGTCTGTCCTTCTTCATTATTTCTACATGTTTCTAAATTTATTAAGATTTCGAATTTCTATTTTGTGACACGCCAGCCGTCACGAAAATACGCCTTAAATTGTTCACAAACATTTCAAAGTCCGTTTTGGATCTTCCGCTTCTGAATATTATTAAAAATTTGCCGAAATATGCTATGGTGGAACTTAATTCATCTGTTTATTTTCACTGTTTTATGAAAATCCCATGTTATTTTCTAATAAATTATAAACAATGTGACGCGTCTGATCGGACCGTCACACATGTCATGAAAGTAATGAATAGATTAAAACAGAACGAACCTGCCACATCGCCAAACCCCATTATACCTATTATACCTACCTATCTAACCCATTATACCTACCTATACCCATTATACCTACCTATCTACCCCATTATATCTATTAAGAATATCCCAATTGTTAGAGAAAATATTTTTACAAAAAATATGTACAATAAGATACTATTTTCTACAGATGTATGTTTATTTATCATTATGTTCATATATACTTTAAGAGAAAAGATAAGAATCAATCTCATATTCTTATTGTGGTAGTAACAGCTTTAAATGAATCAGCTCTAAATGATTCAGTGAAAAATATCTCTTCAGTAGTATACAGACGATCTTTCGAAAATCTCCGCAAAACCAATACGCTTTATCTTGAAGCGATCAGCAGTGAAACGTGCCATGCGACAGCTTGAACTTTGGCTATCAGAGTCGCAAACCCTTTGATTCGCTCTTTATCTCGTTCGGTGCATAAGTCTTCATGGATCAAAAACGTGAGCACGGAGAAGTGGGTACACGAGGTGTTCTATACTGGACACTCGAGCTTTCTGCTCTGGACCGATCTTAGTCATCCAGTGATCCCCCAATGGTAGTAGGTATTACGCGCGGATTAGCTCATTGGTGAGCGTGCTCGCTTTCCATGACGCAACCCCGGGTTCCATTCCCGATCGGGCAAGATTATAATGTGCGTTTTCCAATTTAATTATGATGTGCGTTTTGCAATGTTCCAGTATATGTTACAGCGTGATGATGAGAAAACTCGCTTCTCAGTTGAGAAGACCAGAATACTGTATGGGGATGTCTTCGTGCTAACAACACGTACAGCCGGAGAAGGCCGTGGAGAAGGCCGGGACACAGCTGGAAGGCCATGGTCCGTACGCGGACTGTCGCGCCGTATACAAATACACAATAGTCAATTTCAGGCTGCCTCAATTTTAAGCTCATTTTTCTTTGACAATTTATGTAATTTTTTGAAATAACTAAATAATTCTCGATCAAAGAAATAATAATAATTCTCGTTCATTCAAAAACAACTGCCGATCCACAAAATGTAGACTCTCTGGATGGTCTAGCAGGAATACCAACCCACACAAATGTTCCGCACTTTATAAATCATTGTTTTAAAAAAAATTATTATTATACTTGTTGTCAAGTTAAATTTGGAACATGAATTGTACACTGAAACATTGCAGGTCGGTCATGACGGCCTGTCATAACGCGTCAATTTCATGTCACACCGATTTATAGTTACCACTCATTTGTTATTACCCCGATTTCAAAAACATTGACTCACAGTTGCCGAAAACAAAATATATCTTACGGATGATCCTTAGTCTTCGTACTAAACATTCGCATTGTAAACAAATATGTACTTGGCGACGACCGAAAGAACAGATACTGTTCTTTCACGCATCAAAGAGAAAGAACTGCCTGATTTGAAGTCAAATGATCTTATATTCAACTGTTTTCAGTCTCAGCATGGAGCTACAAGCCTTCTGCACTAACGTATGTATACAAACGACCGATTTGGGGCTATTAATGTTTTTCCACTCCATTTGTTTATTCAATTAAGAGATCCATTGTCAGTCAAGAAAGAGTCGAAGTTTAAAAACATCCCTACTTTCAACAGTGTGAATATATGGTGTGGAATAAATATCTTTGTTTTTTCTTAGTACTGGTCGTCTGAATAAATCTCTGCTTTTCCGTCACAATATCTCCTAGTGAAACTTCTAGACTGTTGAGGACAATTCCCATACGTGCTACATGACGTCTGTAGAAACTATTAATGCTAGAAAAAATCCAAGTATTGTTAAGGTATTACAGTTTAAAGAAGAGTCAATCTCTTATTCTTTTTTGGTTAATTTACTTTGTTGGGGAAAGTGAAGTTAGAATCAACGATGAGGAAGACACAAAAATACTCTGAACTCTACAAGGAGACATCATTCACAATTTTTTGTAGCCACGTGATATTAACTGTTTAGTTATTTTCAGACGGAAAAAGAAATCAAATTTTGTAAAGCATTATTTTACATGAAATAAGTCGTGCCCTTGTGGCTTCTGTCGCGTTTACGCAATGAATCACGTATTACGACACAGAACACACAATGGGAAATCCGACTGCTTACTGTGTTCCAGGAAGCCAATACCACCAGCGAGAGAGTTGGTGAAAACTTAATCTTCTTGGGTCAGGATGAGCGCTTGGTACAGGATAATAGCAATATCTCTGGCTTAGGAACATAATACATGGACTTCCGACTATGTAACTAACAACCCCAGTGATTAATTTTCGACTTTGGGGAAAGAGGAATGAGAAATGTACAAATGTGGAATGCGTGGAGTGATTTTGCAGGGCACCTTAATTAAATCAAATTTTGGAGGGGGATTCAGGTAAGAAAACTACAAAAAACGAAAATGAAATATATATTTATAAATAACTTTCAGATATTATTCAGAAAAAATATGTAGTAATTATTTTATACTGCTGATTATACTGCTTTTGGAATTACGAATTCTGCCTGGTAATAAACGAAACTGCTGAATTAAAATTTACTTTTGATTTAAATTATATATCGTTTTGATGAGGAGTATTGACAATAATATTGATCTTGACAACTTTCTATAGGCATTTACGGCAAATATTTCATTTTACAATTACAAATCTCATTTTATAAGGATACTTCGCGAGGTAACTCACTGCACTACCTCAGCATAATGTCCTAGAAATCTTCTTGTAGATTTTCTTAAGTGTACTCTCTCAGAGATGGATTTGCATAATAAATGCATTTGTGTTATAAACTGAAGAGGGGAAAGAAAGAAACGTTTCATGTCTACATTGATTTTGTGTTTGAGTGGAAGCTTTCTATTCACCGAAATTTTAAAAGTTAGCGTCTTAGAAAGCAGAATCTGCAATACTGGCGCGCATTCAAAGCCATTGATTCTTGTATTCTCTATACGTGTCTGCCCGGTTTGCACAATCTGTAGAACCATATCCCACAAAAGCTACCCTTCTGCGGCCGATAAAAAAGGTTGTATCAGCATAGAGTGATGTGCAGCATGGGTTTTTATTGGTCGCATTGTAGATATATGAAAAATATTCTTGAAACATTAATTTTCCATGTTTGGTGTGTCAGAGGTTTCGGAATAGTGATTTGTTTGTTTCTCTTCTCAAGAAGATCGGCTGGTCAAAAATATTTGTGACATATTACTTTATTTTGTATGGTTGAGTACAACTATGCAAATGAATAAATTTCACACATAATAAGCTGGTAGGATATGTGAATGTTATATTATTATATTATGCTTGGTCCCTTTGTTTTTTGAACAGACCTTGAGCAGCTAATAGAGATGAATTATTTCACACTTTTCATTATTATTCTCTTGCGATAGTTTCGAGGTTACTTTTTTTCTCATCTTCAGGCTAGAACATTATGTAAATTAGACGACCTATAGCAGCATACGAGACGTGCACAGATACATCACGTTGATGTTCTTGGTGTAGTTTCAAGGTACTGTAACGAACCACGTTCTCCAGCCACGTCTCCAGTAAAAGGTTCTTATTAGAATATTATATTTTTGTTATGAAGTTGGGGAAGAAGGGACGGTGACCGCGACGATGTAGGCGGCGGTGTGTGTGTGTGTGTGTGTGTGTGTGTGTGTGTGTGTGTGTGTGTGTGTGTGTGTGTGTGCAGTGACCCTGGAGTTTGATTCCCGGTCGAGAATAGAGTTGTAGCTTTCCTTTAAAATCGTCCCAGTTTCTGTAGCTGTGTTACGAAGAAAAGATCAAGCAGGCGGATCTGGCTAGTTACGGTGAAGAGAATACGTCATGTTCACTTCATGTTGCTCTTACCCATAAGCATGGGAATTTAGGCATGGGGGACACTGGTAGCTCGCCGGCGAAGTCGGATTCCCCCCAATAACGCCAAATACGTACACACACACACACACACACACACACACACACACGCACACATACACTCGCACACACACACACATATATATAATGTCTGTGGCACACCTCTAAAACTGAAAATAATGTACCATCGAATAGCAAACAACGTATATAATATAGTAGTAAATACTTCCACTATTAGTTCTTGAGATCATTTTTCATTGCATTATTTTGAAGTTTATTCTTAGACTCCACGATTCTTGAACTCCATCCTCATTCATTCTCCGTGTATTAGAGTGGGATTGAAGCCAGTGTTAAGAGATATAATAATTTAATAATTGAAAAGAAATAAAATAAACTAATATTAAACCATTGACAAAAGTATACTTCAATATATTTTCTCATTACTAATTGCTTAAAATATAGATTGCCATCACTTTTAAAAGAACTAAACATTTTTATTAATTAAGTAATCTTGTTGTAAGCCAGTAAGCAATATATACGGAGTTTCATTTAAAATTGGTTTGGGACATATCACGAGCACGTTTCAAGATATTCTCAAAACCAATTTTAAATGGAACACCCGGTAGAATGAGAGAAATTTACATTGAATCATTATGTTTCACAATGGTATTTTAGCACGATGAATCAGCATAGTACAAATGAAAATGGTATTATTTTTGCTGAATGTGACTTTTAATTTGAAGAAGGTTTTGTATGAAATTTAATCTTTGTGTTTTTCATAATATTGTGATTTCCGTTGTTTTGTAACAAACGTCTGTGTATATTTGTCCTTTGCACAGTGCTGGTAAGATGATAAAGAGCATTCGCGGGCAGTAAGCTTGAAACAATTTTCACTATTTTATTTCGCACCGTACGTGAAGGGAAAACAAAGCTGCCCATTACCATGTAGAGTCGAGTTATTTAAATGTAGCCGCCGTGTACCCGCAGGCACTGTTTTGAAATTCACGTCACGCACGTTAAAGAGACTTTATAAAAAATATATGTTTGGTACAAATTAGCAAATTCAAATAAGAATGGCCGAGAGGGAAAAGCCAGACTACCATGCTTTGAAAACACCAACAAACTGCTCTATATAAACCACTCACATACAATATTCAAAGTGAAGAGTTCACTATGCAAGGAAGAGTGCAGTCTGTGTGTGATGTAAATATTAAAAGAGTGCGGAATGCTTAATTTATGATATCAATCACAGGACAGCTTGAGGTCTGAAAAATGTAATATTAAATAAAAAGTCAAGGCAAATTGTTATTTTGATAGCTGAGTAATTGTTTGGCTTATTTAATGGATAGTTATTTCCCATTTTCAATTTAAATAAAATTGAAGTGTGTCTAAGATTTTTAAATATATGACTTTTTTAGTGCCATGTCATTATTTACATGTTATAGAAATATTCAATTGTTTCACAGCTTTTATATGTCTCTCGGTCTGTTTGTTGTAAAGCGTTACTCGTTATACTTTTTTTATGAAAAAGAGATTCTGTATTTGTCAAACAATAAAACATTCAACGCGCAGGAAAGAAGAATTGTAATGATCCGTAATGTCGTAATGTCATGCAAAAAGAAACATTATAAACAGTTATTTAGTAATGGTGCCATGGGAAGAGAGCGCCGTCAAGTGTTTTTGAAGCATGACGAGCGGCGAGAAATCGCATTTAGAAATTGAAAGAATATTCGTGTACGAGTCAAAAAAATACAACAATATATGGACATTTGGAAAATGATACGAATTTCTAAAAACATTTAGTTGTGTATAATTAGTAGATGGGAATTGGAAAGGGAAAGGATAAACAGTGTAAGGAGAACCGTCGACTGTTTTTTTAAAAGAAGCACTTCGAAGAAGTCGAGGAGTTGTCGGTGGACGATTAGCCGTGGTAAGGCACGCACGGAGACGCGTGGTAGGCGCCGTGAATTATAATTCACAGTTTTGTCAGAGGCATAGTGATAAGTTATTCGTGAAGAAAATGGATGGAATTGGAATGTGTGGTCGCAAGAAGGTTTGTGGAAACTGATGGGGCCGTGAGTGTACAGCAGCAGCTACTCCAAAAAGTGATGTGATAAAACTTTTGGCATTTTTTTTTGCTTTTGTGTAGCAAGACCAAATTTAAAATACATTGTAGGACAAAAATTGTGATATTGTGGTTGGAAGCAACGCTAAATGGATCCAATAATGAGTAATAGTATAGTAAATTTCGGAAGGTGCGCCAATAATAAATTAAAGAAAGTAATTCAAAATATTTAGTATTAATTAGCAGTGTCGTTAACATTAAAAAATATTTGTGATTGTTGTATTTTTCTTTGGCTAAATTAATCATTTAAATAATTACAAGGAAATAAACGCAGTTGTCGTTATTCAACTATG
Organism: Teleogryllus occipitalis; assembly: GCA_011170035.1. Lineage (NCBI taxonomy): Eukaryota > Metazoa > Arthropoda > Insecta > Orthoptera > Gryllidae > Teleogryllus > Teleogryllus occipitalis. Next base: position 27,309 of record BLKR01010224.1, read on the forward strand.
GAAACAAATTTCAGGTTTTTAATTTTTAATTAATGAGAATTAGTCCCTACAATAATAATAATAATAATAATAATAATAATAATAATAATAATAATAATAATGTTATTTACGGTTTCTCGTATGGGCCAGTTCTGCGTACCCACGGATATAAATTCGTTGATGTGGTTTCCTATTATTACGACGATCTAGTAAAACAGGATAATGGTATCCAGTATCTGGGGAGAGATTGATGGAAATATAACATTATTATTGTGATAGGAGATAAGGATAATAGGAACCATGACAGAATAAAACTTATATTTTGCAAAAAGGAAATCAATACTTCAACAAAACTAACTAGTGGTGCTGCAGAAATGGCATAGACTTTCTCGTAGTAGTATTTTCTTTGTTCTGGGCTAGCTATTCTGACTGGCCACGTACTCCGCCGGCTGCCATCTATCGTTGCCCAAAGTACCTTTATTTGAACTTCTCTTAATTTTTCGGCTTCCAAATAGTAGAGTTGAAACATTTTTATAAGAATATAATAGAAAAATAAAACCTTGTCCTATATGGAAATATTAATTGAAAAATTTGGTGCAGTTTCTATGAAAATGACATTTAAGTTTTACTGTAAATGTGAAAATTAAAGCTCTTTTTCTCAGAAATTATTTGTTTTCGATTAACTTCATTTGACGTCATTTCCAGCACTTTTATTCTCAACCACAAAAAGTATACAAAATGCTGGAAATGTGCATATTATCGGCGTGAGAAATATTTCAAGATTATTACATTTGTGTAATTTTTGAAAAACAAAACAAAAGAATACACCGAAATCAACTTTACGTCATATTAAACAATGCAATTGTAAATATCCGGTGGAAAAGTTTTCAGAAAAAATCTGGTCTTTTTTTAGTAAATGGTGTTTGAAAATTTATGATGATGGGTAAATTTGATATCGTTTTCACAGAAACACTTTGAATTTTCGACAAATTTTATAAGACATAACTTGAGAAAAATGTACTCTTAAATGCAGTAGTCGGAAGAAATAATTGCTAATGTAAATATTAACGACGTGAGAGGCTAGTAAATAAATTACGTTTTTGTAATTTTTGAAAAAACAAAAGGAAACAGCAAAATATCGTTTATGTCTTCTCATAGCTTACATTTAGCACTATCCCTATTAAAGGTTTAACGAAAAAATTGAGACTCGTTTTCCAGAAAATATTGTTTTTGCATTTTTTTATAATTGCACATATTGCACGCAATATTGCGCAACAACTATTAAAAATCTCAAAAAATGTACGTGACCCTATTGAAAGAACTGATTATACACAACAAATTTAATTTGTTGAACAATCTCTATTTTGCAGTTGTATGAAGACGCCGAAGAAAATTCAAACATTTGACATTTTCGAAAATCCAAAGTAAATAATGAAAATTGGATTTATGCCACCTTCATGGGTATATTTTACTCTATGCTTACAAGAATTTATTTCAAGAAAAAATTTGTAGACATTTTTGAGAAAAGTATAAAAATGTCCAAAGAGTTTCATGTTAAGTACCCCCAAAAATTAATGAACGTTTCTTAAGAATTGCAGAGCTTTGACTTAGAATAGGTCGCCAGGGGTTTATTCAGTCTGAAAAAAATAGTACGAATAGTTCAGGCGCTAGTGTTGTTCACATACACCAGACGGACAGACAGACAGACAGATGGACAGACACACAGACAGACAGAAGGACGGCGGACGTTTTCCCAAAAAAAAAAAACAACTCTTTTTCGGTATCAGGGGACCCCAAAACGTGTGTTTGTGTTGAAATATCGAAATCGATTTTCCGCAGCATTACATAACTTTCTCTGTGCTACGTATATTACTCCGTATATACGTACGTATACGAGAAAGTAAAAATGTCAATAATTGTCAATGAAGCAGCGAGTTATAATACAAAATGTACCAGCCTTCTCCAAAAGAAAAAACGGTGAAAATGGTAGAACTCGACGCAAGGCGCGTATCAATGTAGCCCGAGTTTCGTATTTCACTCTCAGGGTGGCGTATAAAGAAAGAATTAGCTGCCCTCAGCGCTCAAGCAGCTCGCACGCCCTCTTGTTCTCCTTCCTCCTGCTTCCTCGGCCGTCCCATTCCTTTTCCTTCGAAGGCGCTGGCGCTCGTCACGCGGCCCGCGGCCCTGAACTTTGTAGTTCCCATCCAAGTTCCGCCCGGAGCTCGCCTTCAACGAGGCTTCAACTTTTTCGTCTTTTGAGAGCGCAAGAAAAGCCGAGATGCGGGTGTGGAATGAGTGGTCAGTCTTCTGCTCCAACAGCCGCCGGTCCCACCACAGTCCTCTACAGCCCGTCCACTCACGCACTCGTTTGTTCCTTTTTTTTATTTCGACCTCGCGTGGTGAAACCGGGAGCGGTGGCTCGGTGCATCAACTGATGTTACTGCAGTACCTCTGACCTGGAGATCCTAGGTTCGAGTTCTGACGGCGGCAGGATTTTCGACACTAGCTTTTCAGTTAGGTCGAATTCAGTCGCTGTCTGGAGGAGAAATCTAGCGGCTGGCTGCTCGGATTGGTAGTTTTCCGTGGGTAGTTTCTCCGATCAATACCAGGCGAATGTCGGAGCAGTACTCTAACAAATGGGCCACGGACCGCGCGCGATCTTTCCTTCCTTTTCCTTGCCCTATTATCTCCCATTACACACACACACACACACTATCATGCACTACACTACTACATATTTCGGTTGGGAGCTTAGAGCTTGTCCCGGGTGGGGCGGTGCCCCGCTGTTGGGAGGTACCTGGTTGAGGAACACCCAGTTTGTCGACGGTAGGTCGGCGCCGGATCTCGTCATCAAGTGGGGGAAGATCCCCGCCACCTCCCGATGAAAAAACATGCACTACTCTTATGGGACTTGTGACCTATATAGTTGACTGACCGGGAATCACTAATAATCAATCAATCAATCGCGTAATGAAATGGGGGAAGAGAGGACTAAAAAACACTTCAGGTGTGCTCACAGTCGAGTTTCCGCTGCTGGATTGCTGGGGTTTTCTTTCCCCTACCCGCGATCTCTCCCCGCTCGGGGTATCTCTAAATCTGCAAATATTTATTTTGCAAATTATGAACAAAGGCTGGAAGTACACTTTATTTTATTTATTTAATCAAAAACAGTCAAAACAGTCAAAACACTTTAATCTGTAAGCATGATAAAAACTCTCGAACACTCAGTAAACTTGATTGAAACACTTTTTTTATCTTGAGTAATGATTGCACATAGAGATTTTCAGAAGTTTGAGTAAAATCCAAGTTATATTTGATATAAAAATAGTCGTTGAAAATATTGAAAATGTATTTCTTATAAAATGAAAATATTCCATACTTTTTAAAGTACTTTCTATTTAATACATTTGTCTAAGCTGGTAAATGATGAAATTAAAATAGAAAGATCAATTGTGAAACAAGATTATTCACATTACATAAATATTAAATTTTAATATCTTTTACTTGTAGTAATGATCTAATGTTCTTTTGCTATTCATTTATGAAGAATACAAGAATGTGCTAATGGTAACTTTCTTGTTTTTATTTACTTTTACATTGTAAATATCAATAAATCGTATTTACTTGTTATTTCTTCTCCAAAATATATTGTAAATATTCGTTCAATAAGTAAATCATTTTATAATATATGTAAAGTTTTTAAAGCGACCGAAAGCGTATACGTTGCCAAAATGTTCAACGGCAAGTAATGTATGCCTATGTAATCGCAACTCAGTGTTAGCTTTCTTGTGCGTATGCTCTTTGGGAACCCGCCAATGTATCTCCTTAAGTGTAAGGCAAGAGACAGGAGGAATATCTTAAGTTGGAATATCTTAAGTTCAGGGGACGAGTACTGTCGATTGTAAGAAAGAATAATCCACGCAAAGATCGCAATATCGAACATGCACATGTCTATCCATTATTTCGAAATAAACGGTTTTGTTGAAGTGAACTTACCGTCTGGCAACAAATCCTCAGAATACTGTGACTATTTTTGGAAGAAAATAAATGGATGTAAATATGGAAAGGGGCAAGGCATAAAATCACGTAAGTGTTATAACAACTTCATTCTGAATTAATTCAATGGTAGACCTGGAAACTCATACAATTAGCTACTAGTTACAAAAACAATATTTTTCGTTTATTTGAGTGAATATGCACATTAATTCCATGAAAAATCGTTGATTATGTTAATAGCAAGCGTGCAATTAAAACGCCACAACTACCAATCAGAATTCAGAAACAAAACAACAATGCACGTCACGGATTTCGTATCAACTACATATAAGCGATGAATAATTATAACTAAGCTGGTGAAGCATTAAGTCAGCTGACTAATAGATAAACATGTAAAATATTTATAACAAGTAAAATAATTAACATGAATAAATTAAATGTTTTTCATGAAAAAATTGGTCTTACAAATTTGGCATCACAAATTTAAAAAATGTAAACGTCAGTTGTGTTTACCTGTTCTAAAAACTACGCCAGCAAACCTGTGACAGAAGTAACTTATTTTTTACTTTTCAATGTTTATACATGATGTATTCTCTCTCATACTTGTCTTAAATTTTCCTGATAATTAATGTTTTAATGGCGTTGTCAGCCTCTTCTAACATTTCATCCGAAATAAGTCCGCTTTGCTTCCATTTTACACATTTCTTTATCCTGTAAGTCACTTTAGTGATATAACGTACTCAATGCATGGCCCACTAAAATAGGTCTTTTTCAGAAGCAACGTGATGTCATCAAAATATGCCTCGGATGATGAAGCTGTGCTTGTTCAAAATTCTCAAATATTCTCAAAAATTTCTCAAAAATTTAAGTCTTAAATAATGAGTCTTAAATAGAAACGAACAAATATTGACCTAACTTGTGGATAAAGGGGTATTTTTGAAATCGAGGTAAATAAGGAAACTAGCTCCTATCGTCGCTCGTTTCCTTGATCATAACACTCATGCAAGTATACCCCTCTTTATCCACTCGTTTCGTTAATTACTATAAATATACTATGGAAGGGTCAATTAAGTAAAAGCATTTACATTAAAAAATCGAACTGTTCAGCCCAGTGACTTTACCTGAGCATATTACACGGTCAAAATATAAATGTAGGTCACCGGTCTTGAGGTGCTGCTTTGCCTTTAGAAATAGAACAAATATATTTCATTATTTATCTAATTTTCTTTGAACTGGAGAAAGTATGATTGTTAGAAAATAATTGTTGCTGCGTTACAGGTAGGTGAGACATTCTTTGTAATATGTGGGTTTAGCGATTTTTTCCTAAATTTTTGCTTGTAGGTTTGAAATTTTGGGATACATTGTAGAAGAAAGATCTAATGAGCTGTAAGGAAGAGTCCATTATTTCAATATCTAGAATTTTGTTTATTTTAGAATTACGCACAAACCAGATAGAAATTTTAGTAGTAAGAAGCTAGCTTATTACTTTCTCGCCTTACAAAGTTCTTCCTAAGAAATTATGCAATCGGATGCAGGAAAACGGGGATTTTTTGGCAGAAAAACTCTTATTGACGAACCTTCGAAACAAAAATGTGTATAAATCCTGTCGCTAAATTTAGAAAATAAAATCCTCTAAGACATCCGTAGCCAGAGTCCCTGTTTTGTGAATCCTTGATACCGAAAAATCGATTGACGGCAAAACCTGTCTGTCTGTGTGTACGGTTAACGCTACCGCGTAAACCATTCAGTCGATTTTCTTCAAAATTGGTATGCCCCAATCGATCTGAATGAACTCGTGGTTTTGGGAATTTCAACGGATATTTTGATTTCACCAGGTTTTTAACGTAAAGCCTTAAAACATTTTCAAAATTTCCTTAAAAACGACACCAAATTAATTTATCAAACTGTGTCTTCTAATAACGCAAACAAAGCTTAAGAGAATAGTGGTTCGTTGAGATCGCAGATTTTTGAAAATTCAAAAAATTCCAATTTTTGAGCATCTTCGTATAACTATTATATTGAAAATAGAGCTTATTTTCCTTAACGAAATCTTATCCTTAAACATGGATCATAAAGAAATTTCATGTTGAAGTTTTCGAATATACGAGTTCCGTGAAATTTTTGCGCAAATATAGGCATTTTACCCCTCAAAAATCACTCCAAATTTTTTCTAATTTTTTATCCTTATATGTAATAAAGAACGATAAAAAAATATGGTACTAGTCCCATTTTCTATTATTGTTCCCTTGTTTCGAAAATGCCTAAAAACTCTCCAACATTTCAAAACTACAAAATTGAATGAGTAATTTTTGCTTTAAACAAAGTCTGTTGTGAAAAATCTGCTCTTTAAAGAAGATCATGTACAATTTTTTGAAAAAATGAGCTGATTTCCCTTAATTAATGTCTAAAATGTATGCAATTTCTAAACTTATTATTTTCTCAAACACGCACGATTTTTTTTCATTAAAATTTCTCCTTGTATGTGACACCGTATGGTAAATAAATAAACTAGTGGTGCTACAAAATGGCACAGACTTCCTCGCTCTAGTTAGTTCTCCAATCTCTTCAGTCTGGATTAGTTTTCGGTTAGGCCTTATTCTTTTTCCAGATGCCTTCTATTGTCACCCAAAATAAATTGTTTCACATTTACTCAATTTTTCGGCTCCCTAATGCTAGAACAATTATGACTTTAAGCCTAGTATGGAAGTGGAGAACCAGTGTCCGTTTGTTAAATGGCGTGTACGTATTCGGCGCTTCGGGGTAAAAGGAATCGGGTTCAAATTTGCACAGTTATTAATTTGACGTGTTGCTGTAGAAAACTATTGAGAATTCTAGAAATTTTATTAAAAATAATTTGAAGCACTTCCACTCAAAACTACAATAAATAGAAATTAATAAACTGGACGTGTCTCTGTGTGCTTTTTGAATTCGCAAATTTTAAACAGTTTTCAACTCTTATTCAACATTATTACTTACAACTCTTATTCAATATCTGTAACATATGACATGTCAACTCAATTGTTGTCTTCTGTGCATCTATAGGACCCGATTAAGTGAACTAATCAATCTATCATCATGAAGTTTAAATATATTATAGACACACCTCATGGGGCCATTTTTGATTTTTCTTTTACGCTGGTATCCCTAACGGTTCCTAATATAATTACTTCTCGTTCTTTCAAGGGTTCTTGACATCCGGCGCTTTATGGCGTAGTAGTATGGGTTTACTGTGCGGATAGCAAGTTCACTGTGAGGATCCGAGTTCGGGTCTTAGAGCGGAAGTAAATTGATGCTGGTTAAAAATACTTTTGCAAGTTTATGTAGTAGAATAATATAGCGGAGCAGTTAGAAATGATTCGAGAAAATATGTTCTTTTATAGCTTCGCTAGTTTTGGAACATTGGGAGAATTCTGATATTTTTCAAAAACCATACGATTACGATTATTAACATTATGATTTTAGCCCAAACATATTGAGAGATAATATTAACATTTGCGAGTAAGTTTACATTTAGTTACATCACTTAGTTTTAAATTATTTCAAAACTGTTTCTTCAATTGAAAATGTCAACTGCTGTTCGAGAATCGTTTCAAAACTGATAAAGGTAGTTTGCTACAAAAAGCAATGTTTTTATATTTTCCCAAAATTGTTGGTGTTACTCAAATGAACTTCTCAAATATCGATTTTTATTTAATAGAATATTCCTTCTCCTTTCGAGATTTCATAAGATAACCTTTAGAACTCCTTGTTCTTTGCAAAGGCAATTCCAGGTCGCCGGCGAGGCCCACCTGTGGCGCTCCACCGGTGATCATGGCCCAGCCCCTCCCTGGCCGCCTCACCCCCCACCCCCACCGCCGCCGTCGCCGCCGCCGTCGTGTCCCCCTTCCCGGCGGCGCCCTCTGTTGCCGGCGCCTTTGCGACCGGAATTTGATTGCGCGCCAGCTTCCGGTCGCCGCGCCGCGCCTCCTTCCCTTCCTTCCCCTTCCCTCCCCCCTCCCGCGTCGCCGCCCCCGCTCCCCTCGGCCGGTCGGGACGCGGCGGTCTCACGCTCGGCCGATGACGGATGGCGGATGGGCGCGGCCGTTGCCCTCGCCTCGCCACGGCACGCCGCGCCACGCCCCGCTCCACCCCCCGCTCCACCCCCGCTCCCCCCCGCTCCACCCCCCAGCTCCACCCCCCGCTCCACCCCCCCGCCCACCCCCCGCTCCACCCCGCTCCACCTCCCCGCCCACCCCCCGCCCACCCCACCCCCGCCCACCCCCCGCTCCACCCCCCGCTCCACCCCCCAGCTAAACTGTTATTTCTTAACCGTTAACGTTACGTAACTGTTTCGCAAAATAACAGTTATTACTTTTATCCTGTTATTGGCTGTTATCTGTTGAAATGCATAGAACCGCAATCTACTTGGCCTAATCCGAACTACTACAAACTTTTGTGTCAACCGTTTTGTGCGATAACAGCTTCACTGCAGCTAATGAATCATGATTTGCCAGTGTTTAAATTATAGATTCATTAATACATAATTCATCGTTATTACAAACCATGTGCCACAATATTTTTACATTTTATTGTGTACACTGCAATAAGAAGTTGGTCCTTTAAATTAAGTCCATTTAATATGTTTGTTAACTTATTTCTGTCCCACTGCTGCTTATGTGAGATCAACTAATATTTCCCTAGGTCCGATAAAATAAAATGAGTTTCGAGAAAATAACTCGCATTATAATACTTGATATTATTAACACTTTAGCTATGCGTAAGCAAAAACACTGTTTCTCGTCAATATGTTTGGCACTCGTCACTTCACTATGTACGAGTTGCATATTTGAAAGAATATTTGCAATCTAAACCCGAATTTCTTTTATTTTAGTAATATGCTATACACATTTGCTACATATTATATGAATTACTACTTGGCAGTTCATCCAGTTTCTCTTCATATCAACTACTTCTGTCCAAACATGTTAGGGAAAGTAGTGCAAGCAAGCGCCGTAAGGTAGCTGCACAAGCTTTACGATGCTACCAACGTTATTGGTTTTGTGTGGTTTAACTCATAGCAGTCGCCACAACTGATTTAACTCTTAGCAGTTGGTTATGTTGGGTTGCTGGGCATGGATATGTTATTTTTCAACTGTTATTAATAACAGCTTTTACGAGTCAACCGTTATTGTGATAACAGTTATTGAGGAAAAGCTGTTAAGCCCATCTCTAGCTCCAAGCCGCCGAGGGTGATCTCACTCTGCCTTGTCCTGGTTTGCCTTCCTCTGCCCCTATTATCTGACATTGTACGCTGTGCTATCGTTACTGCCACATGTAGCACAATGGCTTATCGGGCAACTCTTCACTGTGCCATTTAAACGTTCGTGTTGCTACGCAAATATGAACAGCAGCGAGAACATAGATTGTATTAACAAATTATAAAACGTAGAATGAAGCATTGACATGGACAAACATGTTGACCGTAACACATCAAACAATAGTTTTATTGGTGGGAGTGATAATAATACCCATATTAGTGGCATGTTAAGGAAATAAGTAACTAGAAGAAATACTTGAGATTAAGCAACATTTCGAAAATGGTGTTATTTATAAGTGTAAATGATTTGGAGGAAATGTTTTTGCTAATTCTCTGAAATGTGTGTTTTTTTTGTTTTAAGTGCATGTTTTTACATGTCAGCATCTTCATTATTCTGTACGGAATGTGTCTGCAGAGTATATAATGTTTACATTAGTCTATAGGCGAACGTTTTCCTCGATAGTTCGGATCCCTGGAACACTATTGAATGGACACGAGGTGACAATTTTTAGCCGCACGTAAGCCAATGGTTATTCTCCATATATTTGTGGTTTGGTTGAATTCTCATATTACCACGGATGCCAACGTAACCACCATTTATAGTCATTCACCTCTCACGACCTCTATTTTCATTCATTCAATGAACGGCAGTGACAAACCACTATCGTTATCACCTGCCTTGAAACAAGGACGTGTGGCGCAAGCCCCCTCCATTTCACCTTCAAAACGAGATCATAATTGTGAGCACAAGATGAATATGTTTATGTTGGGACTACTGTTCATTACGCGATCTTGCTATTTAGCTCTACAATTTAATGGGACGAAGTTCAATCTTACTTTATCCCACGTTCCACCAGTTTCCTGAATTAACTCTGCATATTTGACCTCACCAGGCCTCACAGTTTCACCATACGTGCCTTTCAACTCTTTTCTTCCGAACTTCTTTCTCAATTGACTCGCTCCTCATCGTCAAGCCCTTTCTCGCTCCAAGACCACATCCTAGCAGGTCCACTTCCTTTCTTCCCCTATACTGACACTATGCACACTTCTTAACCATTCCCCCCTCCTTTGTCGTTTCTTCGCAGTGCGCCATCTACCATCTCCACCTACTACCACCTAACGCATGACAAAGTCCGGACCGGTAGCGATAGCTCAGTGCGTCAACTGATGTCGCTGCAGCGCCTCTGACCGGGAGGTCCTAGGTTCGAGTCCTGACGACGGCAGGATTTTCGACACTAGCTTTTCAGCTAGGTCGAATTCAGTTGCTGTCTGGAGGAGAATTCTAGCGGCCGGCTGCTCTCATCGGTAGTTTTCCGTGGTTTCTCCGATCAACACCAGGCGAATGCCGGAGCAGTACCCTAACAAACGGGCCACGGACCGCGCGCGATCTGTCCTTCCTCTTCCTTGTCCTCTCCTCTCCCCTTATACACACACTTACACAAACGTGCACTACACTACCACATATTCCGGGAGACCGGACGTGAGCTTAGAGCTTGTCCCGGTTGGGGCGGTGCCCCGCTGGTGGGAGAGTCCTGGTTAGGGGGAAACCCCACTAGCCGAGGGTAGGTCGGTGCCGGATCTCGCCATCCAGCAGGGGAAGATCACCGCCATCTTCCGGAAAAAAATGCACTACACTAACGGGATTAATGACCGAAGCAGTTGACGCGCCCGCAAACACGAAAAAATCAATCAAAAGTCCGAATTCTGTCAATAGCCCGTTGCCTAAAAATGATCATTGTGTCAGAATATGCTCCTTTCTGGAGATAAACATAAAAATAAAAATTAAATATTACAGCCCTGTTAATCAATTTATTAATTAAAACGAAGAAAAATGTACACATATCAACTGCTGTCATTTGCAGCTCTGGGAACAATTAAATTGGGGCAACGATACATGCCCGGCAGAAAATTGTAATCAATCACACGATTACCTAGAAGTTGACACTGGGCGGATATCACATTCAGTAACATGAATTTTACTAAATGCCACCTACTCACTGTGAAAGAAAAATTCGCAAAAGTTAATGTTAACAGAAAAGTTACTTTTTCTTTTCATATATATTATATGACTAGTTTGCCTAATCTCAGATGTTCAGTCTCGCAGCAGACCCACATGCGGAGGCGAAGGCAGCGTGTTAGATTTTCATCTACAGCAGGATTCTCTTTACCGTGTGGATGTTGCGTTACGCTTCGCCAGCAGGCATTTGCATAGCATTTATGGACAGGATGGTGTCTAGCAATAGACAGTAATTCAATTGAATTAACTGATTAGAAAAGCCTCTTCGCCTCAAATGTAGCTTTAGGAACTTCAGCATTTATTTTTCGAATAAAATCTTATTTTAGTCTCTGTGTCTAACTAATCACTATTATATTGCAATAAGCAAATACAATAGTATGAACTACCGGTATAAATTAGTAAATGTTATACAGTAAACCCCTCGTCAGAACGAACTACCTTAACAAAAAATTGCGCCATAACACGAACAAAAAACTTTGGTCCCGGCAAAGGAATACGGTAATATGGACATTTATCGCACTCGGATAACAGGAATGTTTGTAACACGAACTCCGATCATTTCGGTTCACTGAAATTCGTGTTCATTATGGTTTACTGTTTTAAGAAAAGAGGAATTTAAAATTACGCCTGGAATTGTAAGCTAAAGAGCATTCCAGCATACATGATGAGAGATTGAGTAAAACCCATGCAGCAGCAATTCCCTGAGTGTCAACCGAAGTAGCTGGTTGGAAATAATCGGAAGCGCAAAAGTGCGCTCGCGTCGTTTGGCCTCACTGTGGGGTGTGGCCCGTCGCCCTCCCCTGGGGCGGCTGCGCCCCCGCCCTGCGCCGCCCAGGAAGCGCCTTTGTGGCCGCGGCGCAGGATCGAGCGGCCGCCTTTATCGGCCTCGCGGCGCCACTGGCGATGACCGCGGCGGGGCGGCGGAGGGGCGACAGCTGCAGAGAGCGGTTGCGGGCGGCGGGGCAATGGAGGTGACTGTGGTGATGCGGGCGGCGGGGCGGCGGGGCGGCGGGGCGGCGGGGCGGCGGGGCGGCGGGGCGGCGGGGCGGCGGGGCGGCGAGGCGGCGGGGCGGCGGGGCGGCGGGGCGGCGGGGCGGCGGGGCAGCGGGAACGGCGGAACGGCGGGGCGGCTGGGGCAGCGGGCAACAGGGCAACGGGGCGGCGGGGCGGGGCGGCGGGGCGGCGGCGGGGCGGCGGGGCGGCGGCGGGGCGGCGGGGCAGCGGGGCGGCGGGGCGGCGGGGCGGCGGGGCGGCGGGGCGGCGGGGCGGCGGGGCGGCGGGGCGGCGGGGCGGCGGGGCGGCGGGGCGGCGGGGCGGCGGGACGGCGGGGCGGCGGGGCGGCGGGGCGGCGGGGCGGCGGGGCGGCGGGGCGGCGGGGCGGCGGGGCGGCGGGGCGGCGGGGCGGCGGGGCGGCGGGGCGGCGGGGCGGCGGGCGGCGGGGCGGCGGGGCGGCGGGGCGGCGGGGCGGCGGGGGCGGCGGGGGCGGCGGGCGCGGCGGGGGCGGCGGGGGCGGCGGGGGCGGCGGGGGGCGGCGGCGGCGGCGGCGGCGGCGGGGGGGCGGGGGGGGGCGGCGGGCGGCGGGGCGGCGGGGCGGCGGGGCGGCGGGGCGGCGGGGCGGGGGCGGCGGGGCGGCGGGGCGGCGGGGCGGCGGGGCGGCGGGGGCGGGGGAGCGCGGCGGGGGGCGGGGCAGGGGTGGCGGGGGCGTAGCGGTGGCGGGGCGGGGGCGGGGGGCGGGGCGGGGGCGGGGGCGGGGCGGGGGCGGGGGCGGGGCGGGGGCGGGGGCGGGGGTGGCGGGGTGGCGGCGAGGGCAGGGGGTGGCGAGGGCGGCGGCGGGCGCGGGAGTGGGGGCGGGGAGGCGGCGGCGGCGGGGGCGGCGGCGGGGGCGGCGGCGGGGGTGGCGGCGGGGGGGGGGGCGGCGGCGGGGGCGGCGGCGATGGCACTGGTGATGACGGCCCAGAGGACGCTGGGGCGACGGTCGCAGCGAGATGCAGCCATGTGCGAGAGGCGCCCATCCTAAGATAACCCACAACTTTTAAAGAGAAGAGATCAACCTGGAGAAAGCGGAGTTTGTGGTTCACGCTCATGGAATATTCGAGTTTTACAAGCTGTCCTCTATTCGAAAACTAAAATTTAGTTGTTTTTTTTTCACTTTCCATGTAATTTCATAATAATATTGTGTAGTGCCCAAATGACGAACATTGTGGCAACCAAGTACTTCTGTACGTGCAGTCTCTTTAATTTCAGAATATTATAATTTTGAATTCCGGTTAAGGAGAAACAATGAGAAAAAAAACTAATCTCTGAAAGTGACCGAAAAAAGCTTGACAGCTTGGGTAGAGGAATGTCAGTCATGTATTCTTTTTATGAGAAAAAAATACGCTTTACGAATACGAATTATAATTAGGCACAATTTATAATACTTTTCAATGATATTCATTCATATAGAGATGATTATGGTTTGTCTATGTTTTTTGCGTTACGGAATTGATTTTTTTTCATATTCTCTTTCAATTGGCTTCCAGGTTGTGTAACAAAAAATGGTCGTGCCTGCCACTACACCTACAAACGTTGGCTACTGTCGTGTTGTCGAGTGGTTTCGAATGTTCGATAAGAAGCTTTTTCACTGCGTGATCTTGAGTATTCAAATAGTGGCAAATTCAGGCGATAGAGAATGGACGAGGAACACGTGTGGGATTGATTTTAATTTGCGTTCATTGAAACATTAATAGAGGGTATCACAGACGTTTGACAGTTATAAACAGGATTAGGTGGCTCAGGGCATCAATTGATGACACTATAGTGCCTCTATGGGGAGATCCTAAGGTTCGAGTGCCGATGGTGACAGAATCTTTAGCACTAGCTAGTGTCGAACATTTTGTAAATTGATTGATTGTTTGTTTCGTGTTTCCGGGCACGTCAACTGCTTCGGTCATCAGTCCCGTTAGTGTAGTGCATGTTTTTTTTCTCGGGAGATGGCGGTGATTTTCCCCCGGTGGATGGTGAAATCCAGCGCCGACCTACCGTCGGCTAGTGGGGTTTACCCCTAAGCAGGACTTCCCCCCAGCGGGGCACCGCCCAAGCCGGGACAAGCTCTAAGCTCCCGACCGATCTCCCGGAATATGTAGTAGTGTAGTACATGTTAGTGTAAGTGTGTGTGTAAGGGAAGAGGATAGGAGAAGGAAGAGGAAGGACAGATCGCGCGCGGTCCGTGGCCTGTTTGGTAGGGTACTGCTCCGGCATTCGCCTGGTGTTGGTCGGAGAAACCACGGACAACTACCGATCAGAGCAGCCGGCCGCTAGAATTCTCCTCCAGACCACGACTGAATTCGACCTAGCTGAAAAGCTAGTGTTGAAAATCCTGCCGCCATCAGGACTCGAACCTATGACCTCCCGGTCAGAGGCGCTGCAGTGACATCAGTTGATGCACTGAGCTACCGCTCCCGGTAACATTTTGTAAAAATTCTGGATAAGAAACATAAATCCTATTCCACCAATCAAATTCAATGATATCTCATTTAACGTGGCGAGGCTCGGGTCATGAGGCCTCCTGTCCTGTCTGACCACGTAAATTTCCCTGCGCTCTTTTCACCATCCAGCGGAGAAAGAGGGTATCGCTCGGGCGACGAACCCGGCAATATTTGAATTTAGCTCAGAGTCTTCTTTTAGGATTCATGTTTTACATGCCGTAAGTCTACTACATAGGACAACCGGCTTTACTTCCCCTTCGAAGGAAAGTGTGCGAAGAATTTTCTCGCTCTTAATAATCCACAGCTTCGATCGGATTTGAACCCAGAAACAACAGTCCGATACGCTAACCGTTGTACCATGAAAGCCATTACCATTTGTCATCGGAAAAAAAGACATAACAAATGCCAGCTCACTTACCTCGCATAGCGAAATGGAGTAACGAACGGATTCACTAGATTACTTGATTACCTGATATATATGACGGATACTACATATATACAATTAGATGGATAATGGTTTATTAGCCTCTAGTGATAATGTGATTCTATACGAATATATAATTTCTGGCGCTGGAGAATGAAAATGGGCTTTCAACTACTAATGATCACGGCAGCTAGTATGTGATGTTTACTTGAAGGAAACTGCTTCTTGAGTGACACGCGCTCTGCGATAAAATCTTTAATCTCTTTCGTCAACTTTGTGAGTGAGTGGACTGTCAACTTTATGGGTAGGGCTATAAGAGTGAGTCCACGTTTGTATTGTAAAGAACGTCGATTTCATCAGCATTTGATTGTACAAAATGGAAGTAGTACCTATTATTATCTGATTTTTTAGCAAAAAAGTTAAATATATTTTTGTCTTGATAAAAGAAGTGCTTTTGAAGGGAATTGCATCTCCTCGAGTATCCAGTTTTGAACATTTTGCAGTACATTCCATTTTCTAAATATGCTAAAAAGATACACACTGCCATTTTAAGATTCCTTTTTTAACTTCATTAACTACAAATGAGTTACAAAGACTCGTATCATAATTTAAAAAACTATAAATCTAAAGCAGCAATAAAATAATACAAAGGAGAACAATAAAGTAAATTAACAGAAAAATTCACTAAAACACATTTTTCGAAGCTTCATTCACAGATACTATTAGGAAGTATTCCTAACATATTCTACTTGTTCACACGTAATTCCAATAGGACAAGGCGTCAATGACAGCATGTGAGGAGTAAGCAATTATCAACTGAAGAGGTTCATAATGTCGTTTGGTCTTCATGGAATTGATCCCAATTCATCCCATATCATCATATTATCTGTCCACCGATTGAACAACCTTTGAAAATATTTTAAGATATTCTTGAAAAATAATGAGTACTACTTCATTTCTAATATGTTTTCATATAAGATACTGCGGAATAAATTGTGCCTGTGAAAGGTCTTGTTACTTTACTTATTAGTCCACCTAAGAATATGAATAACATTACTTTTCTGCAATATGTTCAGTTTGTATATGATTTAACAATGTGCGCATTTTGATAATATTGAGAGTTCAAAGTCATTGAATAGACTCCTTATTACTGCAGTGGCCTATAAGTCAGACCTTCCATCTGAAAGCCGATTTTAAAAGTTTTGACCTAGAAGTTGAGATTTTGAGGCCTGGGAATTCCTTGTGATTCTGAAGGATTTTACCAAAGCTTAGATCTGGTAGAGTTCAATGAACCTCATAAACTTTCAAATCTGAGCATAATTCATAATTCAATTTAATTTTGTATAAAAGAGAAGAAATAAATAACGAAACTCAAGTAAACGTGCTTACGTTGCAGACCTTTTCTGAAGATTTTGAGGTAAAAAAAGTAAATAAAAATAATATTTTAACGTGAAAGCGTCGTGGTTTTTGATGAGGAAAGAGTCCATGTTTTGATCATCCATCACCACGTTGTCCAAGTAATGAAGATAAATGGGTCTTAATGTTTTCGTTTTGTTTGATAATTTTTTTATTTTGATAGCGATAAGATACATCTTTACAGGGATCGATGGAGACAATGACAGTTATAGTTTTCACTGTCAATATTAAATGGTTTGTATCGCATGTAGACACGGTTTTTTTCCACCAGTGGTTGTACTATGAGGAGTATCATCTATTTCATAATTCTGTCTAAATTTTAAAAAAATATTTTATATATAAATGGTTTGTAAATGCCTGCGACCAGTATTTTAATGGTATATGACCAATGATGAATGTTGCACCAGTATAACTTACCTGAAAGGAAACGTAACTTAAGGATGATTAATATCCTGTTGTGTAATTTGTAAGAAAAAAGAGGATTGATCATGTATTACTTCATGGCGAAATTCTTCAAAACATAAGTTTTTGTAATCGGTTGTTATTGGATAAAATATCAAAGTTATTGAGATAAAATATCTGATAAGCTGCAAGGGCCTTTTGAGAATTTCCTCAAAGGTCTATTTGATGGACATGAAAGCCAGGAAATTCGCAATCATGTTGTCAAGAGTTCTCATTACGTGCCTTGAGATTTGGTGTATTTCGCAAGCTTGGGCAACAAACAGTTTCCAAGGAACTTTTAATTTGAATTTTTGAATGAATCCTATTTATTTGCAATTTATTTTTACAGAAATATTACACAAATGATGTAATAATATTTAAATTAGGATTATATTTAAACTAGTAAAATTATATTTAAATTTATATCAAATATATTAAAAATAATATTACTCAACGTAGAGTTTCTATATATAGTTATATTTAGCGGTTTATGGTAATCAATATTGATAGCGTGATGATTTCGATGATTTTCCAATCTTGCGTGGTACTTCTGACTCGTGGAGATTTCTTCTTTGATGGTTTTAATTTCAAGGTTGTCGTGGAGTACTTTATTGCTGACATTCTAAGTTGCGTTCGTTACTGATCAAAGATATTTGGACTGAATTCGATAAAGAAATTCAGTATTGCTCATTTCACGCAATAAATTATTCTAATTATTATCACTATTATTTAATAATAATAATAATAATAGTAATAGTAATAATAATAATAATAATAATAATAATAATAATAATAATAATAATAATAATAATAATAGTTGGAAATTATTATACAGCCTTCTGGGATGTACTCATATAGACAATATAGAATGTGTATTACATTCTGAAAATAAAGTATACCCTTTGTTTAATCACTTCTGTTTGTACAGTGTTATAGGTAGAGCAGAACGATAAATTTTCCCTTCACATATTCTTCATATACACTTTTACTGCTTTTCAGCGCAGAACACGCTACACATAAACATTTAGTTAAAAATAAACTGCCGCTTTTGAAATCGAGAAATAGTAGTTTATGAAATTAGTTTACAATGTTTATTGCATGAGAACATGTTTTAAAAAAGAGCGACGTTAGGAGCAAGTTTTCAAATTTGTACGAATACTATAAGGCAATATTATAAATTTAGTTGCACACGCTATTTTTTTGTATAACAGCTTTATAAATTCATAAGAGAATCAAAGTTAATTTTGCGAAACCAGTTTCTTGTGACGTCTCAGAAATTCGACATCTGTGCGACAAAATGGTGGTCATCCGTTCCGTTAATTTCTACCTCTCCACGATTCTCACGCTGCGATTGACTCAATGTGTGATGACGCAATCAATCGTGCCGTAAAATCTAATGTCATCATTTGTGCCGTAAAATTCATCATCATCCGTTGCACGATTTCTTGCAACAGAAAAGGTCATTTATAATGTTGCTATACAAAACAAATTACTTATTAAATTGTAGACGGAGCCAATGCATGCGATACAATGGTAATTGCGATTTAAATTAAAATGACATCTTGTCAATATGGCAGCCATATTTCAGGAACTCGACGTCTAGGAGAACACATGATTTTTTGTAGCTGTAAAGTACTATCAGCTTGTTTGATATATATATATATATATATATATATATATATATATATATATATATATATATATATATATATAAAATTAACGGAATAATTTTGAAGTATCTCTGTGACTATTTTTCATAAATTGTGTTTCTTAGTTGTATATCTTGCTCACTAACAGATTAAAAGTCTTGCTTAATACACAGAAATACGAAGTAATATACGAAGTAAGAAATACAAAGTAATATTTCTCCATTGACTCCTTCAGCTCCTCTTTCCTTTCTTCAATTTAGAAAGTAAATGTACTGGCTTTTATGTAACATTTGATTTCGGAAATATAAAATATTTTGTGAAACGTTCCAACCTTTCTAACCATCTGGGACATGGGATTCTTCATGAGTACGATTGTCAACATATATTCTATTGACAAGGTGCCCGGACTATAGGCCTCGTGAGCCAATCCTAATGCACTTGTAAGTAAAACTTTTAACAACGCATAAATATTGCATTTGGACGCGAAATGAATGACGACGCTCAGGGTAAAACCGTCGGAAACTTATCGAAAATCAGCTCGTTGTCGTAACGTTGCATATCAGTCACGAACTATATTTCAAAACTTTTCTTGTAATACGTGGTATACATTCTTTGTACATCCATTTATATTTCAAAACTCTCCTTGTAATGCATGGTATACATTCACTGTATATCCATTTAAGTATTCACAACTTTCGTACCGGGAGAGGTTGCTCAGAGCATCAACTGATTCTGACCGGGAGGTTCTACGTTCCAGTCCCGAAACGGTGGCAGGATTTTTGACACTAGCTTGTCAGCTAGGTCGAAATCAGTTAATGTCTGGAGGAGAATTCTAGCGGCCGGGTGCTCTGATTGGTAGTTTTCCGTGGTTTGTCTGCTCAACACCAGCCATTGAAGGAGCCGTACCCTCACAAAGGCTCACAGACCGAACGCGATCTTTCCTTCCCCTTCCTTGTCCTATCCTCATCCCTTACCTACACACACATGGACGCGAAACATTACACTAACGTGCACTGCACTACCTCACATGCCGGGAGATCGGTCGAGAGCTTAGAGTTTCTCCCGTCTGGGGCGATATCCTGCTGGGGAAAGATATCTGGTTGGGGAAAACCCGCTAGTCAATGGTAGGTCGTCGCTAGTTCTGGCCATCTAGCGGGGTAAGTTCAATTCAACCATCCGAAGAAAATACATGCAGTACACTTACGGGAATAATTACCTTAGTAGTTGATGCGCCCGGAATCACTAACAATCAATCAATCAATCAATCAATCTTAACGTTATTACGTCTATCTAGCGGTCTCACATGCTAGGCTGCACTGAATCAGTTCTCAATGCAGGTTAGGACTAGAAATCTACACTCTTCCCTTCCATATCCTGAAAGGAACAAATCCTTTTTTGCACTGGTGTACTCGAACGGTTAAACCCAACGGCTACCCAAGTGCATACAGGATGCGGTGAACGTAAAATGATCTTTTACGGAATACTATATTTCTCATGAAACTATTTGATTATTAAGCACAGGAAATACAAGATTCTTTAATATATTTCCAAAATGCTTATCCTTTGTACTTCATAAAAGAACAACAAAAATATACAACGAATGTTTATTTGGAAATACCCATTATATTTCTCCAACATGCTTTTCATGCAATTCCAAGAATGAATTTCCAGTCTTGATTGATCTTGAGTTTGTAGCTATTCCTGATATCTTAAAAATGAATGCATCCATTGTTTCTCAATGTCGTAATGTAAAGGGTATTTCCAAATATCCGTTTCCAATTGATCCACACTAGGACTTTCAAATGGTCTGATAGAATACAGGGCATTTTGTGGCTACAATAACTTTCCTGTTTGTAAGCAAGATAATTGAACAAGATAATGTAAGCTCTTGTGTGTCGAATGTTTGTGAAAGCACTCCAGATAATTTTTAAACAGCACCCTACTCAGATTGTTGGCATTTAATACAATGGAACTTTTAATACTTATGCATTCACTTTACCGAACTGTGTTAAGAGTAAATGTTAGGAAAAGTATTTATGAAAACTTGATTTTAGTATGTGCGCAATCAAAACGTGTATGGGAGAGAGCAGAGGAATTGAGTTTTGTTTCTTCTAGTTTAAAATGGAATATACTCAGAAATCTTCTCAAAACTTCTCACATCAAACACTTCTAACACACAAATTAGATCTACCAGAAGTTCTTAAGTGCCAACAAGTGAAGAATGTGTAATTTTATCATAAGATAGGAGAAGATGTGCAGAGTGCAGTAGAGAGTTTATACCTTCTGCTTAATGAACTAAATAATAAAACGAGAATTTTTATCTAATAAAAGAATAATTTTGTTTATTATGCGGGCAATTTTGTGTACCTTAGAAACTGCACGAAACAGTTCCCGAGTCGAAGTCTAGTCTTTGAGACGGGGAAGATTCTGACTACATAAAATGTTGAAGGATTTTAACAACACGAAATTCTGACTGATTCTGGCTACATAAAATATAGGAGGATTTATCTTACACAGGAACAAGGTTTACTAAATATTTTGTTACTAAATCTTGCCAAGAGTTTTTCTGGGGATAATTTGCCGTTTTCCGGTGCACTTTCGGGTGCGGGTCTTTGGAAAAAAAATACCTTTGCATACAATATCCGAGATATTGGAGATATCAACCACAATAGTAGGCTATAAAAATTTACTTTCCAGGGAATTAAGCCATACACGTGTTTCAAGAAATTTTTCACATCATCAGTGGCTCCAAGTAATATGGATTAAACACATTAATTAATGGTGAACTGTCCTAGCATGGCGCCATTTTGTGCTACGTACGATGTACGAAGGCAGACTCTATTGTTCTTTGTCTTGTTTCTTTGTCTTATATAGCCTACTATTGTGATTGATATCTCCTATATCCTGGATATTTTATCATGAGTTACCACAAAATATCCGCTGCCACTAGTTTAATTCCTTCCTCAGGGTTACAATAAACACAAACACAAGGAATGAAGACAACTTGTCTGAACAACATACAAAATATGCCATGAATAAAAAATCATACAATATATGCCATGAATCAACATATGTGAAGAAAACAAATATACTGTATATGTATAAGTATATAATATATATATATATATATATATATATATATATATATATATATATATATATATATATAAATTTTTAAAGCAGCGTAAATGAATTCAAAACACGCATAACGTTAACACAAAATAAGTATTAAAAGCTTGATTACAATAAAAAATTAATCACAATGCATTATATAAAAGAATAAATTACTATCACAATCATTTCATCTAATTTGGTGTAACAATTTACAAGAAATCAATATTGTAGCTGCTCGAGCAGAATAACGTATGTAATATTTTTGGAAAAAAGAAACGATCTTTCTTTGGGAAGTAGTCGACTACCAAGGTTTTGTGAACACGAAAAAGGAAGTGACAAATTACATTACATTATTTCGATCGAATATTCTGATTAGCCCGTCTTAAAATTACGTGTACCATCAGAGTCTTTTGGGATTCCTACACGCTCAAAATGTAACATCAATAATATTTTCTTTCTCTTCATAATAAGTGGCTACAGAGTAAAATGTCACATTGCCACATCAAGGGAACACTAAATTACGACGTAATTGTGAAGCAAGTTTTGTTTCTTCAGTCATGGATTGAGATATAATTGGTTAAATTCTACTCTTGGTTGCCGAATGTTCTGTTATTTAATACCAGTGCGTTAATTGTGTGTTTCTGATTCGAAACAATGTTCGAGAAGCGTTTATAATAGCAATATTTAAATCAAAAATTATTACGGGGCTGATATGCTACTTGTTGATAAACATACATAGATTGTTGTCTGAAACTACCAGTATTAGTGAAAACTATTCGAAAACATTTTGACATGGAGTGGTCTGTGTGCTTTGCATTGATTGTGGGATTTTGTACTTTGTGCATCCCTCAGGTGGTGAATTGTAAACTGACTTTGCTTTCCGAGCCCTTAGAATGTGAAAAGAAGCTAATAGAAAAGACCTCAGTTGTAATAAGTAGTGTAAGCCATTTAGAAAATTGTCACGTTGCAATGTTATTCTCCAAGAATTCAGTATCTCCCGTGATAGAAAGCATTATTGAAAACGTCAACAAACATGCCTCAGGGTGCATTCCTTCTATTTTGACTCTAAATATGTGGAACATTTCTTACAAATCAATTGAATCTAAAAGATTTTTCGTGACATTTATAGAAAATGTTAACGAAGTGATAGCCACACAGTTCCATATTTTCAAGAGAATATTTGTCACATTCACAAAAGCATGGTATCTTTTCGTGATTATAAATCCAGTAAACGAAGGAGAAAATAGTGCAAGTGATTTGTTTCATGTTTTATGGCACTTCAAAGTTCTGAGAGTTTTGGTGCTCTTTCAGTCGAATAAGAGATCGTCTTGCATACCTAAGTTAGTAAACTTCGATCCATTTCAACAGATTTTTGTGCAAGAAGTTCTAAACTCAATAGACACCGACGTGAGCACTATATTCAACGAAAAGAGATTAAACACCCATCGATACAGTGTTCAAGTAGCGATGACGCATTTCCCACCTATTACCATAGTGAGGCCTTTTTCAAACGGGTCAGTCGAATTGTCAGGCATGGACGGAGAGTTCCTCAAATTTTTCAGCAGGGCGGTGAATGCTAATATTGAGTTGATGCCTTTCAAGAAGAAGGACAACATGACAGACGAGTATGGCAGGCCCAAGTACGACATCGGCTTGAACACCCGCTACCTGTTCCTGCGGAGGAAGGACCATGTAGAACACACATACCCCCACGGTCAGAATGACCTGTGCGTTGTGGTGAGCATTTCATTTCTCAAAAATCAATGTATCTGCAACTTGGATTAATCGAATAACGCATGCGCAGTCGAACGATAAATAGTAAATCAAAGAATAATATACGAAGTTTTTAAATTTTACCGATATATCGCTGATGAAAAATTAATAATATACGTTAGAAAAATTAATATTAGAATCTCTAAAAATATAAATTTAAATAGATTATGCTTATTTTCGCCAGGGTGGTGAGTTTGACTTACATAAGTAAATACATAAGTAATTATCAATTTCTCCTTATGATTGTGTCTGTAATGGTAACGTGTAACTTTACGTTTCACACATTAGCACCTAAACCATTTCTCATTTCATAATTACTTAACAAGCCAAGTATTAGTTTTTTGGTCAGAAATGTCCTGTATAAGAAAAAAATATTGAAATATATTGTAAACTTTGCATCATCTGAGATAATTATACTCAACATTGGGAATTTATTTACAGTTTTGCATTTTTTGTAGATATTTTCACAAAAAGCAAAAGGTTGCTACTTGATACACATATTAATAAATTATAGCAGTTGATAACTTTACATATAGCAAGTTACATTTTTAGGACAATATTAAATAATTTTCAAAAATTGTATTAACAGAAAATGAGTGTAAACTAAATGAATCATCTCTAAATAATTTCTGTACTATGTTCAACATTTAACACCTTGAAAACCTAGTGTATAGTTCATTCAATTTTACATACGGATATCAACCAAATCGATGTATTTTCACTAGCGCCCTTTGGTGTAATTTGGTGTAATTGGTTGAATTATTGATCATTTTGGTGTATAGATTCAGAGTATGGTATGATAGATAATTGACTATCCTAATTGTAGTTGGGCAAGACGGAATGCCTGCATGCCAAAGCACACTTCTATCAATGGGTGCCGTGTGAGTTTACGAGAAGACCATTAAAAACGGAAGAAATTATTCAACTTTCCAAAGAAATGTACAAATAAGAAGCTCACAAAAACACAGCCTTTTGTCGCGTGGTAGTTCCTATGTATGGTGAGGTAATGTCAGTTCCGCAATGAAGAACCTACTTCCCACAAAGCTCCCCTAAGTGTGTTCAATTCGGAACACATATCGGCATAGCGATAAGTGATCTCGATGTGGAGAGCAACAGGTTTCCCGTGCGTGGGAAGTCACAGACAAAGGGAAACATTTAGTCAATGTGTCAAAGAAATTCAATGATACGAATCAATACTAGGCCGGGAATTCTTCAATATGATGGGGTTACGAATTGTGGCATTATCGCTTGGTATTCTCTTGTTACAAATCGTGGGTTCAATCTGATAAAGTTACGTGGCAAATTTTGGCAATTTCGGAGTTATCCCTTTCTTATTGATTTATTTATTTTATTTTACGTAAAAAAAACAGGTAAAACTGCGTATGACGTGCTATGGGGAGAAGTGAATTGTGTGCACATTTTCAAAATTCTGTGATCCCTACACTAAGTCATATACTACTTGAATTTTGAATAAAGAAAGCTCCCATGTAATAAAATCTATTTTCAAGGATGAATAAGCAATAAATTTTGGCTCTCATCCATGTTGTCCTTCGGAATAATACTTCCTGCCGCGACAACATGGAAACGATAATTTGAATAACTGTATTTCCCACTGACTTCTAGAAGACGTGCACAGATAATGAAGTTACATTTATGTCCAGAAGCAAAACAAGGGGCCATCTCAGCATTTGCTCAATGGATCAGGGAGACTGGACGAAAAACCAGATCGAGATGGGGGTCATTGACCCGGAGGCTTCAGTACAAAACTTGTTACATATTGTTTAGAATTATACTGCCCAATGGTAAATAATACATTAAATATCACTGTTAAAATGAATGTTACTGTTCTTGTGATGCTCAGTATAGTCTCTAATTGTAAAGAAACAGTTATGCAGCAGAAACGATTTCACTTGGGGTTTAAACTTTTCTATCGAATTTAATCGTTTAATGTCATCTGGCAAAGTGTTGTAAAATAATGTAGTACATGTATTGTACGTGAATTTTTTGTAATGAGATGTTAATACTGTCACACTGATAAATATTATTTCTACGTCGAGTGTTATAGTAATAGACATCGGCATTTTCTGAAAATATATTCCCGCCCTTAAGCAAGTCATTTTTGACAAAAACCACTGATTCGTAAATTCCTTCAAGACGGAATGCTGTTTTGCGACAACATACGCATTTCACTCCTATTTACGAGCTTCCGTACGTGCACGTCAATTTTCTATCTTGCAACGGGGTGTCACGGGGAGACGAGGATTGTTGGAGCAGCATTCAAAGATTGCTGCCTCCACGAATGTTCAAGGCTCTTTTCCCTTCGTCCATTTTACAAAGGGCCCAATGTAGGTTCCGTGCTGAAGTGTTATAAAGCGCACGTTTAGACATTTTTATGGTCAAATTGAGAATAATGAACAATGCCGCATTGATGTCCATCGAGCTGGCGGAGTCACAATTACGGAAACAAGTAACAGTAGACTCAACAATCGAAACTATTTAACTACCATGAATCCAATTTTTACCGTTAACCTCTTGATTTTTTATGTCTCCATACTAATAAGTAGAGTTTTCACTATATTTGGAAAAAAAGTGATCGGCAAAAAAGTTGATTTTGACGTAATCAATTTGTAAATAAATAATTTTCGTAATACTGTTTTACCACATCTACTTAATGAAACCAGAAGAATGAAAAGCCAATTTTAACTGTCGGCGTTCGTTTGAACTTTACAATCCGTCGTCCGTTAAGAACAATTGAAACAAATAAATTGTGACTAAAGATGGCGAAAAAAGAAGATAACCATAAAAAAGATATTTCTTGTTTATTTTTTTCTGATAAAAAGGTAGTTGATATGAAAAAAATTGAAGAAGGCAAGGCCATTAACATAAATGAAACACTTGGTTGCTTATAGTGATCTTTTAACGCCTCGGTAACAAAATTCAACCGAGTCAATAATTTGCTCTATATGAGTCTAATGGTGTTAAGAACCATACAAATTCTCTCACGATTCTTACTTCTACTACGGTGACTGTGCCAGCTTCATCGACCAATTGACGCTAAACATTGTGTGACATGATCATAGGTGTGTGCAGCCTAAACCAAGAGGGAGACTTATTTCTGGGATCCTTTCCATTAACGTATTTAATTATATTTGAGTTTTTTCTTCTAAAAAAATGAAACGTGCGAGAAGGGTTTTTTCCATAAATTTCATACAGCATTTCCCCGAATTGTCGCGTTATAAAAGGGTAAATCAGAGGTTGAACGTATCAAAGGTCACAAAATGTTTCTTTGCGTAAGACTGCATGGCCCATTTCAGACTTCAGGCTAAAACTCCCTAGCTTCCCGAGTGCATACACCTGTGGACACGACTGGAAGAATATATTTTCTTCCCTTGGGTTGGTAATAAGAAGAGTTTTTTCGTTAAATTTCTTATAGCATTTCCCCGAATTGGCGCGTTATAAAAGGGTAAATCAGATGTTGAACGTATCAAAGGTCAAAAAATGTTTCTTTGCGTAAGACTGCATGGCCCATTTCAGACTTCAGGCTAAAACTCCCTAGCTTCCCGAGTGCATACACCTGTAGACACGACTGGAAGTACATATTTTCTTCCCTTGGGTTGGCAATAAGCTTCCTCACAGTGCCAAATTTTCGGCCGGACAACGTTCACGTGATTTCTTATTCACGAGGGCCAGCGTGTGTCTTCGAGCTGTTCTGCTGCAGCTGTGAACCGCCTGTTTGTTGTGCTTGGCGATTTGCCGAAATTGGGGAAATTTAGTCGATCTGAAAAGGAAATACTATGACAGGAGACAATATAATGGCAAGAATGTGGCAATCTGATTGGGATA
This sequence comes from Teleogryllus occipitalis, assembly GCA_011170035.1. Taxonomy (NCBI): domain Eukaryota; kingdom Metazoa; phylum Arthropoda; class Insecta; order Orthoptera; family Gryllidae; genus Teleogryllus; species Teleogryllus occipitalis. Next base: position 54,724 of record BLKR01010224.1, read on the forward strand.
CGATGATAACATTTTGGCGATTTCGATCTGTGAGCCCTTCGATGCAGAATGTTATCTTAAGACGATAAGCGTCTCTCACCTCTCATCCCAGGTTTTCGTACCTGGGCGTCAAGGAATTTTCTTCCCAAGAAGTATGTCGTGTGAAGGTGGGGGGATTCTATAGAGCAGGCATGTCAAGGTCGTGGGCAAGGTAAACAAGCTTACTAGAGCCCGCGGGCACTGTGTCTAGAGAAATTGGCACGAGATTTAAAAGTAGTGTTGCGTAAATTGTCCTGGAGTGGAAACAGTCTTTGGAAGACTTACTCTGCCTTAACAATTATGCTCACAAATATTACTATATTAATTCCCATTTTCTCTTTTAAGGAAAGAAATGATCCATTAAAATGAAATAATACATCAGTCAATTTCTCAATTGAGAGTAAAATTAAACATTTTAAATTGAAAGTATTTTGATTTTATAATCGTGTTTACTTAATAGTGACATAATAGCATTAACGTTTAGTTTAGGAGGTTTTAACAGACAAAGATTCTCGTTCAAAGCACTGTCCGTCTATAAGTGACAATGTTAACTTGTAGAGACTTGTTAATTAATTTCACATTATCGCTAAATGCAATAAATAATTGAATGATTTAAAAACACAAAACAAAACGAAAACACGGAAAGAAATGGTCATTCAAATATGTTCCTACCCCATGGTCAAAATGTATATAAAATGTCGAATTTAAAAAGAAAATAAAAATTAAATAGTAATAAATAGTAAAGCATATAATTGTAATTCAAATCCAGGTTGTTTGATAGAACAAATCTGATAAACGTATTTTTGCATGAAGCTACTAATCCCCTCCGCGCGGCGCCTTTTCTGCTTGGACGTGTAATCCCTCTCTGGATTTGAAAGGAAAAGGATAGTGGATTCAGGGGAAGTGGTCCGTGCTCGTAGGAGCGCCGTGCTTCCCAGGCGGGCAAGGAGCTCTTGCGGGCGCAGTTTGACGCGCCTGCCAAAGAGACGCATTGAGCGCTTCATGCTATCATGGCGATGCACTCCGTTCACCCAGGTTGGAATGCTTCTATAAAGATTCCATGTTGAATGGTTAAATGGAGCTCTTCAGCGTATTTTAAGAGGCAATAAAATGAATTAATTAAGTGATAAAATGCTGCACAATCACACAAAATAGTAAACCAAAAATTTGCACGCACGCTGCTCAAGAACAGCCAATAAAATTGTCTCGTATATCACTAAAATAAATTGAACGGTTGTAACAAAAACAGTCGTACACTGCACGAATACTACAATAACATAATATGGTATGCATACATAAGTTCTTCACATAACAAGAATATTAAAAAGATCGCTGTTCCATAACGGAAAACGTGAATAATAAATAACATAAAAGCAGGCGGCTTCTTCCTGGAGCCTCTCTATTTGCACGACGTTAGCATTTGGAATTCGTGGCGCCCTCACTATGAGAATTCAGTCGATTTGCACATATGAGAGTAGGCGGAAATACATAGTGAAAATTTGCATTTTTCAGTCAAAATGAAAACCGTTGTATGGTTTTTGGATTTTCCCCGTCCTGGGTATGTAAAGAAACTATAGACACTGACTCACGAGGTCGGAGACGGTATGGCATTTTCAATTTCTACGCGCAAATGACAATAGTTCCCTGAACAACACCAAGCAAAAGTTGGAGCAGCACCCTAACAAACGGACCATGGACAGCCCGCCATCTTTCCTTCTTCTTACTTGTTTTTCTTCAGCCATTACTTACACTCACTCACCACTCTAAAACATATGTTGGGAAAGCTGGTCGGAAACTTCGGGTTTGTCCCGGCTGGGGTTGTGTCCCGCTGATGGGAGATACCTGATTGGGAAACCCCGCATGCTGACGGATAGGTTGGAACCGGATCTCGCCATCCAGCGGAGGAAGATCACTGCCACTTTCCACCATCAAACATGTCCCACACGTACGACCTTAGCAGTTGACGCTCTCGAAATCACTAATCTATCAATAAACGGAGTTCCTGGCTTAGACTCCTCTCACAGGGACTGAGACTGTATGGTTGTTAGTCCGCGCATTGGAAACTCCTAATATAGATGATTTTGTATTTTTCCCGAGTTTCCTGTATCTAACAAAACCACAGGAACTTGTCATCCGGGCGGATACTGTATAGTTTTCATTCCATTCTGCGTGTCGAGCGCTGCATCGTCTCGACCGGAGAGACGGCTCACGACATCAATTAATGTCACTGCAGTGCCTCTGACCGGAAGGACCAAGGCTCGAGTCAAGAGGGTGGTAGGATTTTCGATAGTAGCTTGTCAGTTAGATCGAATTCAGTCGTTGGCTGGAGGAGAATTCTAGCAGTACCCTAAGAAACGGGCCATGAGCCGCGCGTGATATTTCCTTCCTTTTTCTTATCCTATCCTCATCCTTTACACACACATACTTATACTAATATACACTTCACAGCCACACATGGTGGGAGCTTAGAACGTGTCCCGGCTGAGGCGATGCCCGTCTGGTGGGAGATACCTGAATGCGGAAAAACCAGCGGAGGAATTTCTCAAGGCGGCTCCACACATTCGTCATTCGGTGAACACAGCAACCACTCGCCGAATCCCGAGTAGTGTGAATGAGTTGCTTGTTATTTGCCGAGTGACGAACATTCGGGGTTTGCCCTATCCACCGCGTGTCGGTCTTTTGGACACATCAAAGGGAGCGAACATTCGCCGAACACGTCAGCTGTTCTGGATGGAGCGAGTAGTAAGCTTGCTGCTCGGCGAATGCCGAATGTGTGGAGCCGTCTTCACCCGGGCGCAGGCTGCAAGGCTTTCCGTCAGTGCTGTGTGTCGAGCGCTGCCTCGCGTGGTGTGGCAGGTGCGTCGCGCGTCGCGCGTGGCGGCGTGGCGCGGCGTGTTACTGCCGTGGCGGGGCGGCGTGTGGGCGTTGGCGGGCGCGGCGTGGGGCGCGTGCGCCGTGGCGTGGGTGGCGGCGTTCGGTCCGGCCTCGCCCCACGCCCTCGTCCTCGGCTTCGCGACTCACGCGTGGCGCGCGCTGGGCGTGTGCCTGGGCGTCGCCCCCGCCCCCGCTGCCCGCGCCGCGCTGACGCGCGCCCTCGTCGCCCTGTGGGTGGCCTTCGGACTCGTCATGGCCAGCGCCTACCAGGTGCGTGCTGGATGCTGGATTTTTTAAATCATCTGGCAGTTTCCCTATTTATTCCACTTGTATTGTTCATTTACTGCTGCGGAGGTATCTTACAATTCTGATGTTTCTAGAATACTGAATATATTGAAGGGTTATCTAAATGTGAAGGCAATTTTTAACGAATATTTATTACAGATTTTTATATAACGGATATTTAATCTATTATTCTATTTGTTTTGTTGATGGGGAAGGCATATCAGAAAAACGACACATAAAAAGAACAATTTATTTGCAAGATATTATCTGATGGCAAATAAGAATATTCATATTTTTACTGCAAACGTAAGTGTAGAATGTGCATATTGATGTTTCTGGTGAAAAAATGTGTATTACAAGAAATATTGTAAATATAACTACACATAATATAACGTGATACATTTGTTCCGAGCCGTTGTCAACTTCTTCTCAAACAGACATGGTACAATAACAAACCACCCAGATTCAAATAACCGCTTCCAAAGATTGTTTTAGTTCCCTTTGATTATCACATGATAGCAGCACATAATATCTTCAAAAAAGAATGCTAGAGCAATGTGGTGCTCACTTGCACCAAGAAACACAACCGCAAAAGTTAATAGAAAAAAGTGGTTCAAATATGTACCAAAGATCAATAAAGTGTTAATTCGCAAACGGCCTTCTCAACGAAGTTCGTTCCTCAAAAATGTGCTTGCCACAGTCAAAAAGATTAATTTGATAAGGCAGGGGGTACTGGCAATAAACTAATGTCATTGGTCTCTTCATAACATCTAATAATATACTTCGTTTCTTTTAACGTGGCGTGTCACGTCTGAAAGAGGGAGAGGGAAGGCAGACTCCAATAGGGAGCTGTAAAAGTCGGAGCTGTAGTGACGTGGCAGCTCCCCATTGGAGTCTGCCTTTTCTCTCCCTCTTTCGCGCGTGACCTTGATGCGCCACGTTAAAAGGTATTTTACGACATGGTACGAGAAGAAAATGTGCTGTTTCCCAAAAGAAGCGTATTATTTGCACTTTTTGTTCTATCAGAAACAAATAAAAAAATGTATAAACTTGAAGCATTGTACGTATTAATGTAAACCGAGGAATTTACATAAAATAATGTTGAAACAAGCCCTTCTTCTCTACCAGCAAAATTCGTAATGTTACGAATTATTAATTAAGTTAGATTCATCACTCGTTTTATTTGAATGTCACTCGTAATTATTTTCCGAATGATTTAGTTATTGATTTGAGCGCGAAGAAATAATTACGACTGTAACCCGGATGTTTCCAACGTAATATTAATATTTCTCATCCAAAATTATGTCGTGCTAGCTCTGTTAATTGGGTTCGAAGTTCATAATTGTTGCTACTTACTCTGAAACCAATTACTCAATTTGCCATTCGTACGGAGTGGCGAGGAATCTGAAAATCTTACCAAAATATCTACTACTGGATTGCACGTAACGCATAATGATAATAAGCTTTCTTTTAAAGTAATAAATTGGAATTTATTATAATATAAAATATGATTCTAATAAAAATTGAACATGAATTGTTAGATCGTTAATCAAAATGAAATTATCTTTGGTCATGACCAGCTCTCTCTATTTTGTAATAATTATAAATCAACCTTCATATATATTCGCGGATCTTCCCGCGCTCTTCACTTCTCCATTCGATGGCGCCCCGTAGAATCTTTTCCGTCGTCGCAGCAGAATCTTCCTTCTTCATAAAGTCCTTTATAATGTTCGCGACCAAGTTTAAAATCTCCAAGCGACATATTATTACCCGTTACTTCCCTTACTCGCATGACGAGTAGACGCCTATACATGTATACTGACTATTACTTTGTAGAATTCCTTCGTCTTTTCCCACAAGAAAGTTTTATCCTACTATAAGAAACGATAAACTTAATTGTACTACAAGTTATTACATCGGAGTTAGTTGTCCATCAACAGTCTTTCCTCGACGTGGTAAAATGTCAGGAGCCGACCCGCTCATTACCGCGTTGCTAGAGAGAGTGTCACTCTTCTTCCTAAAACCCAAAGCATCAGAACTCTATATCATCTTCTTTTGTCTCACAAAACAACAGTGTCCGCCTCCGCCCGGTCATTTCCACATCCTCTTCACCGAGCAAAAATGACCTTTAACGCCAGTTGTTTACTTGTTACATAGCGACCACCCTCGCGATCGTCTTTTGACATCCCTATACCCTACTTCATATAAATGACATTTTGATACACAAAAATGGTTCGTCATTTTGGTATATCAAAATGTAGAACATTTCGTACAATGTAAATCAATTTCTGTTGTCACTATTTTAAAAATGCATTTATCTCTTGAAAGTATTAATATCAGTGATTGATAGAATATAAAATGACGAATGCCGTAGTCCATAAAATTAAAAGCGGTATGTCTAAAATATGGTTGGTAGCGGCATGTCTAAAATATGTTTCTCTCATATTTTTTCTGAATATTCTAATTTCTCCAATGTAATTTTTAGATAGAAAAACACGACTTTTTACGATTTGAGGATTTAAACTAATCCTAATTTGATCAGCTATCAAGTCTGATAAGATTAATCAGATTTCATACAACATCGAATGGCCTGCTAAGGTTTTTGGTACTTCAGAAACCGTTCAGAACGAAATATTAGGTCGATACTTCTAATAAAAAATCTATTTATACACACTTATCATTTGAATTAAACGAGTGGAGTATGGAAAGAATGGTAATCTAAAATGGAATTAATGGACAATAAATATTACAATCTGAGGCTAGACGTGTTATAAAATAAAACTAATGGAACAATTTTAAAGCATTTCATGCACTTGTACGTTTCTGATCAGTCCAATAAATTGGTGACAAAAAGTGCCAGACATATTTAAACAACGTCGAGAAAATTATGTTACCAAAGAATTTCAAACTATACCATTCATTAGATGTACTACCAAAGTAATATTTTTGTAGTTTGAACTGAAATAAAAAGTGCGTGAGAGCTGCTAAACATCGTTTGGCGTGAATGGACACGTGGATTTCCTATTCAGGGATCGTTGATAAGCTTCCTGACTGTGCCGAAGTTTCTGCCTGACATTGACACCGTGGCAGAGCTGTCGCGCTCTGGACAGCGCGTACTGGTGCACGTGGAGCTGTACAAAGCTCTGCAAGCAGTACGCACCAACGATCTTCTCAACAAGGTCAGTAAGACAACGTAATGTTTTGGTTTTGTTAAATTCATCGACAATAGGAAACTCTTTCACGATGGGAGCCAACATGGATTTCTAGTATCCTGGAATGGAAATTAATATCTTTTTAAAAATGCTCAGACAATCTGTACCAAAACGTTCAGTATTTAACAACTCAAGAAAAAATGTATATGCTACTAATAATTGTTGCCACAAAGCCTGATAAAGTCTCTTCAATATTTGTATATAATATGTCAAATAATAAAGATGGCGAAAGAGCTTACAGTATATCAAAACTGGCTTAGGTAGATTAGGGTATCAATTGATGTCGCTCCAGTGCTTCTGACTGGGATATCTTAGATTGTAGGGTTCCAGTTCCGACGGTGGCAGCATTTCGGACACTGGCTGTAAAACTAGGGCTAAATCATCTAGTGTCTGGAGGATAATTCTAGCGGCAGGCTGCTCTGAACGGTAGCTTTCCGTGATTTAACCGATCAGTACTAGGCGAATTCCCGGAGTTGTACCCTAACAAACTGCTACATCTACTTCCTTTGAAAATCTAGTGGTGTCCAAAAAGTACTAACGAGAACTTACGCGAAACGTACTAAAATTTTCGAAACATTGTACATGACCTTATTTCAAAATCTATGTTTAAGGAACTGATTTCGTTAATGGAAAAAATCTCTATCTACATAATTGTGGTTGTAGGAAGAAGCCGAAAAAAATGAATATTTGCAATTTTCGAAAATTGACAGTTTTGAACAAAAATTAGATCTGCACCATTCTCTTAAACGTCTTTCACACTATTCAACAAAAGAAATTTAATCAAAAACGATGGGGACACTTTATTTTAAATTTAGAAAATGTCCCAGGGGCTTCATGTAAAGTACCCCCAAATTAAAATATCGGTTTCAATTTCAAAACGTCATGATATCAACCAGAGCGATTGAAGTATATCAATTTTAGAAGAAATCAGATGAAACGTTTAGCCGCTAGCGTTGTTCACAGACAGACGTTTTGCCGTCAATCGACTTATCGGTATCGAGGACTCACAACGTATGGTTTCTGGCTACACCACGTGTTAGAGGATTTTTTTTTCAAATTTACAACTGGATTTATCCAGATTTTCATTACCAGGCCCCGGCAATTAGAGTTATTTTCCGTTCTTTCGCACGGGGCATGGCGGGGCGGGTCATGGCGGGGCGTGGTAGGGTGGGACGGGGCATGGCGGGGCGTGGCATGGCGGGACGAGGCATGGCGGGACGAGACATTGTGGGGCATGAACGGGCGACGCATGGCGATGCGGGATATGGGGGGCGGCGGCGGTCGACGGAGGGTTGCATGGCGAGTCGTGGAATGGCATGGCGTGGCTTGGTGTGGCGTGGTGTGGCGTGGCGTGGCGTGGCCGGGCGTGGCGTGGCCGGGCGGGGCGTGACCGGGCGTGGCGTGGCCGGGCGTGGCGTGGCGTGGCCGAGCGTGGCGTGGCGTGGACGGGCGTGGCGGCCGGCCGGGCGTGGCGTGGCCAGGCGTGGCACGTGGCCGGGCGTGGCGTGGCCGGGCGTGGCGTGGCCGGGCGTGGCGTGGCCAGGCGTGGCGTGGCCGGGCGTGGCGTGGCCAGGCGTGGCGCGTGGCCGAGCGTGGCGTGGCCGGGCGTGGCGTGGCCGGGCGTGGCGTGACGTGGCCGGGCGTGGCGTGGCGTGGCCGGGCGTGGCGTGGCGTGGCGTGGCGTGGCGTGGCGTGGTGTGGTGTGGCATGGTGGGGCGTGGCATGGCGGTGCGTGGCATGGCGTGGCATGGCATGGCATGGTAGGCGTGGCGCGCAGGTGGCGGAGCAGCTGCGGCCGAAGAGAACGCGAGCGCCCTGGTCCCGCGCGTGGCGGGCGGCGCGGGGCTGGCGTGCGCTCTGGACGAGCGCACCGCGCGCTACCTGGTGGCGCGGCGCCGCTACCACCACCCACTTCTTGGCTTCCCGCTACTGCACGGTGGTGCGCCAGCGCCTGCTCGCCGCGCACGTCGTCTACGAGGTATGACGCACGCGTGCGCGCGCACGGTCATCCACGGGAGGGGGAAGCGCGCGGGGGACGATCTTCTCTCCCATTAGGCTCCCACTTATATGTACAGGATCAATCATTACACATGGGAAAGAATCGTTATCAAATTTATTATTCGCCCGTCATTCTGCGACCTGCCTCAGAGCAAATGCAGTTCGCCCAGAGGTTGCAGAATGTCGGCCGATACTATGGCAAAGACGTAACGTCTCCTGGACATGTTATAATGTTTCGTTATTTCACGCTTCCTCTTTTCTTGGCCCTCACAGTGTATCAATTATTTCTAAAACTGTAGTAAATACGCCAAAAAAGACTTTTTATAATTAAAATTCCTACAGTGACGAAATGATAATAAAAATAGTATGCCAATAAATCCTTACAACGTACCTGCAGGGGCAAAAACACCCTACACTTACGGGACTATAGACCTTAGTAGGTGCGAGAGGTTTTGGCCGTCCGGGTGACGAAGGCTGTGATGCCGACGTTTCGACCATTTATGCCCTGAGGAACACCACGAGAAGTTGGCCGAAACGTCGGCATCACAACCTTTGTCGCGACGTCACACAGACAGCCAAGAGCACACGCGAGAAGCCTACGACTTGACCTTAGTACAGTGGAGGCGCAGTAATCCGAGGCTCGATAATACGAGATGGTTTGATGTGCCCTCTTCACCAAACAAGCAAATAAGCGGTGATAATCAACAACCGGTTCTTGACGGGTTGGCAACACTGCGTGGAAGGTCACGTGCGCATCGGTTGGTACCAATGACTGTCTAATACATTTTTGTGACCGGTTCGCGCATGTATGTACCTATGATTTTCATAGTACCTACACATTAAAGTTGACTTCCTCATTGTATTGTAAATGAAAAATCCGTTACGTATTTTCCTTTCTTCCGTGTAATCTGAGATACCGTAGTACATTACTGTAGTAACAGCGATAAAAGTAGTAATAGTTAATGAATAAAAGGTTCCAACAAACCGGCGCGGAATATCCGCAGCGGGTTTGGCAACGAGTTCCGCGCTAGGCGCGGCGGCGGAATTCGCAGGACCGTTCACACTGGACCGTCAAGTATGCGTCAGCATTTGGTGACAGTTTTCATCTTAAAAGGAAGAGAAGCTTGCTTCTATTCATGCAGGAGATAGAAATTCTATAGTACGTTTCCTGAACACATGCGCTGTAGTATTTTCCCTTCTTTATTTGCCTTAAAATAAGAA